>JAOXJP010258545.1:0-21260 GCA_025762735.1 Platanus orientalis | reverse complement strand
TCTGACTTCTAAATAGAAAGTTATAGCGAAAAGGAAAATTACTAAAAATAGCAAAAACGCTGATTTGAGGGCCTTAATGAAAGAATTTATGTGAAAAGTGGCGGTGCTCATGGAAAAGCGATGAGTTTTGATCCTTGTAAAATTTCACTTAAGCTCACCAAATTTTACGCAATTCCGTTCTCGGGGCTCATGATTTCTACTAGTGCTTTTTTCCCTTCTTGTGTGTAAACTTCTATCGATCCCTTTGCTCAAGGAAAGCATGTGTTGTCTGTTCTACATCAGTCCCCCCCACTTGGAAAGGACTCGACCTCGAGTTAGGTTCTGGGTAACTTGGTTCATCAGGCGGGTGGTATTCGAACACGTCAACCACATTAAAAGTAGGGGAAATAGCCATATCATCTAGAAGATCAACAATATAATAATTATTATTAATCTTCTTGACAATTTGGTAAGGACCATACTTCTTATCCTTTAGCTTGTTGTAAGTGCCCACGGGAAACCTCCCCTTTCACAAATAAACCATCATCAAATATCCTTCAATGAAGATCTTCTCCCGCCTCTTCTTATTAGTCACTTCTTTGTATTTGACACTAGACTCTTCAAGCTTCTTCCACACCTCCTCTTATATGGCTTGAATCTTATCAGCCATATTTTTAGCTACAATACTCATTCCAAGAAGCTTTGACAGTGGTACTAAATCCAGTGTACAGTAAACAATGGAGAAAGATGATTTTCCTATTGATCTATTCTCCATGCTATTAAAAGAGAACTCTACCTATGCCAATGCTAAGTCTCATTGCTTTGGCTTTCCACCAGAAATACAACTAATAAGATTGCCTAAGGTCATGTTCATCACCTCGGTTTAACCATCAGTTTATGGATGACTTGTGCTACTATAATTCAGAGATGTGTCAAACCGCTTCCATAAAGTCTTCCAAAAATGGAAAAGAAACTTAGTGTCACGGTCTGATGTGATAAACTGAGGCACTCTATGCAAATGGACAATCTCTTTAAAGAACAAATTGGCTACATGTGTAGCATCTAAAAAAGAAACTTAGTGTCATGGTCTGATGCGATGGACTAAGACACTCCATGTAAATGGACAATCTCTTTAAAGAACAAATTGGCTACATGCGTAGCATCCAAAGTCTTCTTGTAGGGAATAAAATGTGTCATTTTTTAATACATGTTAACTCTTATAAAGACAAAGTCCATACCTCATTGAGTCCGTGGAAGACCCAATACAAAATCCATACACAGATCAACCTAAGGCAACACTAGAATTGGTAAAGGTAGGTACAAGCCTGTATTTTGACACTAACCTTTTTTCATGTGACAAATTGGACACTTGCGAATATGATTGCCTACATCCCTCTTCAATTGAGGCCAATAATACCGCTCTTCAACCGAGGCCGCTATCTTATCTCGTCCCAGATGGCCACCTAAACCACCGCCACCATGCAACTCATGGATTATCTGCTCCCTTAATGAACTTCTTGGGATACATAATTGATTACCATGAAATAGGTATCCATCTTAAACCAGCATACTTTCTACTAACCTTCCATTCTGGCACTTAACCCAAATACTCCCAAAGTTGTCATCTTCTTCATACAACTCTTTCAGGCAGTCAAAACCAATAACCTCAATCCGCAATGTTACTGACAAGGATGCACGTTGACTCAATGCATCGGCGACCTTGTTCTATTGGCCTGACTTATGCTTCAATGAGAAGGAGAACTTTTGAATGTAGAAAACCCACCTGGCGTGCATTCAGTTGATGTTATTCTAACTGTTAATGAATTTTAATGCTTGGTGCTCAGTGAATAACACAAACTCACGTTGAATCAAGTAATGCTCTCAATGTTTTAAGGCATGAAAGACTGCATAAAACTCCAGTTCATATGTCAACCACTTCTTGCGCACCTCACTAAGCTTCTCACTATAGAATGCCATTGGGTGACCTTCTTGTGACAGCACAGCACCTACCCCCACAATGGAAGTGTCACAATCTACCTGGAAGAGCTTCTTAAAGCTCGATAATGCTAAGACTAGTGAGTGGACAACTTCTCCTCAATCAAAACAAAACTCTGATCTGCTTCTTTTCCCTACTAAAACTTCCCTTTCTTCATGCATTCAGTGATGGGTGCGACAACACTACTAAAATTTCTAACAAACCTCCTATAAAAGGTTGCTAGGCCATGGAAGCTGCGAACTTCACTCACTGTTTTAGGAGTTGGCCATTCACGAATTGCTTTCACCTTCTCCTCATCAATTTGAATGCCATTCATACTCACTACAAACCTCAAAAACAATAAACTGTCGGTCATGAAATTACACTTCTTCAGATTGAGATACAATTTATTTTCTTGTAATACTGTTAGGACCTCCCTCAAGTGCGTCATATGTTCAGCCTCAGTCCGACTATATATTAGGATGTCATCAAAGTAAACAACGACAAATTTACCAATGAATGGTTTTAATACCTGATTCATCAGTCTCATGAAGGTACTCGGAGCGTTGGATAGTCCGAAAGGCATCACCAATCACTCATATAAACCCTCTTTAGTCTTGAACACAGTCTTCAATTCGTCCTTAGGCCTTACACGAATCTAGTGGTACCCACTCCGTAGGTCCAATTTTGTAAAAATCTTCGATCCATTCAGCATGTCTGACATCTCCTCTAGCCGTGGTATGGGAAACCTGTATTTGACTGTTATTTTGTTGATGGCTCGGCTATGTACGCACATACGCCAGCTACCATCTTTCTTCGGAGTCAATAAAGCGGGTACAATGCAAGGACTCATGCTCTCCTGAATCAGTCCCTTCTGTATAAGATCATCCACATGCTCTTGCAAAATTTGACTCTCTTTCGAACTCATCTGATAGTGTGGGAGATTAGGTAGGCTGAAACCTGGTACTAAGTCGATGTGGTATTGTACGTCCCGCATTAGAGGTAAACCATGAGGTAGTTCTTCTGGAGTGATCTTTTTAAACTCATCAAGCATTGGTCGCAATTTTTCTAGAATCGCAACGAAGTCTGATTGCACCACTCCTTGCATGACTAATACATAAATCTCTCTTGTTTCCTCCACCTTTGCTTCAACGTCTTTGTTTTCAGAAAGGAGAAAAGACTTACCCTCCACTTTTGAAGCTTCGGGTGAATCGTTTCCTTTAAGAGGTACTAGAGTAATTTTCTGTCCCCCTTTATGGAATATATAAACATTGTCTCTGCCTCTATGTGTGGCATCAACATCAGATTGCCATGGCCTCCCTAATATCATATGTTAAGCATCCATCTCCACCACATCGCACACAATCTCATCAAGATAAGTTTTTTTAATGGAGAAAGAGAAACGACAAGTACGTATTACCTTTGATTCGACGTCCTTCTTGATCCACCCAATGCTATACAGCAAGGGGTGCTTCTCCGTCTTCAGGCTAAGTTTCGAAACCATGGCTTGAGATACAATATTCTTAGTGTTGCCACTATCAATGATGACATCACAGACCTTTTGGTTGATAGTACATCTAGTCTTAAAAATATTATGCCTATGTGGATGTCCTTCTCGCTTTGGTGCTAACAATAATCTTCTTACCACAAGAGAGTGTGAGAGGAGATCTCCATCATTTGGCTCGGTCACACCGTGGTCATCATCCTCTGCTTGCTCTTCCTTATCAACCTCGTTGCCTTTCACTAGGTTCACCGTTCTTCTTCATGGACACTAGTTTGAACGTTGCCCAAGCACTCCAGATCGATAACACTTGTCAATTGTGGGTTATTCATAAGGATTATGATTCTGAGTTGTGTTTCCTGTTGGACCACTACTGTTGCTAACTTCTCGATGCGTAACAACTAGTGGTGGTAAAGTCACAGGCTATTTTTTCTTGTTCAACACAGTGAGCAAAGAATCGAGGGAACCTCTGTTTGACACTTGATTCCTTGTATGGGTTTGATCCAATTGTGTTTCTTCTCTGGTTTCCGAATTAATAGCCTCTGCAATAGAGAATATGGCTTATAATGATAGTCGATCCTGAATAGCCACACGTAATCCTCTAATAAACCGTGTGACATATTGTGCCTTAGTTTCTGACAACTCATTGTGTACTTGGAGACGCTGGAACTCTTCTATATATGCTGCCACAATTTGACTTCCCTGCCTATAGTTCTGATACTGTTGGAAAAACGTTTGCTCATAGTCTGGTGGTAAAAATCTAGCTCGCATCATTCGCTTCATCTTTAGCCAGGATCGCACTAGTGCTTTTCCTTGCCTTGTGCAATTAAGTCGAGTCTGCCCCCACCAGGAAGATGCTCCCCTAGTTAACTTATAAGCTACTAGTTTGACCTTCTTTTCTTCTTGAACCTCCATGTAATCAAAGAACTTCTCCACACCGGCCTGCTAATCAAGGAAATCTTTGATGTGAAGATGACCATCAAAACTAGGCAAGTTCATCTTCATCCAATATTCGCCTTGATCTCCTCGACTACCATATCCCCTGAAGTTTTGGCCTCCACGGCCATTATGACCTCTAAATCCTTGGCCTTTTTGTCCATGATTATCGCCTTCGACATACTCTTCTTCGTCACTGGATGGTTCTTCATAGATTCGTTGTCTGTTTTGTTGATTCGAAACATGATCACGATGGGCTTGATGACCGTCGTGATTTCTGTCGTCTCCATAAAGCTAAGTAATTTCCAACATCAACCTAGTGATTGTTGTCCATAAATCATGTAATACTTGCTAGTTGTCATGCCAAAAATTTTCAAAATCGGCTCTCGAAAGAGCCACTCCCTCACGCTCACTGTCACCAGAGAGAAACTCGTTCTAAAACTTTTATTAATGAAAAATTAAATTACCTTGAAGGCTACAATGCTTTAAATAGAAAAAAGAAGCCCTAATTCGTGTTAGGCACGAAATTAGGTTAATTTGGTAAATTTTACCAAAAATAGAAAATTGAAATAATAACAAAATCAAATACTACTATCACTAAGAAACATCTCAGAACAAACGGGATCTTATTCTCCAATCCAGGGTGGAAAGTTACCTAAGAATTTGTTGTTTCCAAGATCTAGAGTTTTCAAACTCGAGCAATTTTGCAGTGATGAAGGGAGCTCCCCCGATAACCTATTGTCGCTTAGGTGTAATGTCTGAAGATGTTTTAACTGACCCAATGACTGTGAATCATCCCAAATAGATTATTCTATTGAAGATCTAGGACTTTTAAATAAGAACAATTCTCCAAGTTTGGGATGCTTCCCGTTAAATTATTTCTTAAAAGATCAAGGATTTCTAAACTCTGCATCTTTCCAATGGAGGTCAGGATTTTGCTTGTTATATGGTTACCTGAAAGAGACAGAAAGCTCAAATGCAATACATCACCAATGTTTAATGGGATCGGACCAGAAAAATGATTTTTAGTGAGATTCAGTGATAAAATTCCACCCATTGGAAGAGGTATGGGTCCTTGTGAGAGGTTGGAGCTGAAATCGATAGCTGCAAGGCTGTTAACATTGAATCGGTTTGGTAGTTGACCTTGTAACCAATTGAAAGAAACATTTAATAGGAATAGATTAGAAGAAATATCCCCAAACCAGTTAGGTATAGAAGCAGAAATGCTAGCATTGGAGAAATCTAAAACCTCAACTTTCTTTTGAGTTTCAAGCCAACCTGGAAAAGAGGGACCTAGTTGACATGATCCCATATAGAGAGTTTGGACTTGAAAAGGAGGGATCCATTTGGAGCTAACATTCAAAATGAAGGAATTGTCAGACATATACAACACTTTCAAGTTAATTAGCTTTGAGAAATGAGCTTCGGACATAGTACCCGTCAAATGATTGGAAGATACGTCCAAATAAAACAAATGGGAAAGTTGCCCCAAAGAAGCAGGAATGGGACCATGAAACGAGTTGTCATTCAAGGAGAGTATTTCAAGATTCTTGAGCTCAGCCAACCATTCCGGTAAGTTCCCAACTAACTGAGTTTTACCCAAACCTAAAAACATCAGATTAGGCAAAGTTTTCCCAAAGAAGCAATTTTCTGTCTCTTGAAGAAATTGAGGTATACCCCCATTTAATTTATTTAAAGACAATTGAAATTTTTTTATGTTGCAAAGGTTACCGATGGAGCTTAGGATCTCACTGGAGATATTATTCAAAGACACATCAAAATCAATGAGAGATGTCATATTTCCAATGGAGGTAGGGAGTTTTCCATGTACTCTATTAATAGCTAAGTCTAGAATCTCAATTCTACTCCAGCTTCCCTTAAGCAGCTCTGAATGACGCAGCAGAATAGAAAAGAAGAAGAATTCTTCTGAAAATATTATTAATTCCAAGATGTTTTCCTTTGGATTACAATGCCATATAAATACTATTTTGTGCTAAAACGAAATTTGGAAAGCAAATAACGAAAAATAGAAAACATGCCTAAAAACCAGATTTTTATGCCTAAAACATATTTTTACTATAAATAGCAAAAACGCCCTTTTCGAGGCCTAAACAATGGAATTTGGCTTATAGACGAAAAGTCCATTACAATGGATTTTGAAGATCTCGTCATTTCCTTTCAGCTTGTCAAATTTCATCCAACCTAAAACAGATTTTTAGGTTTTGTCAAAATATGGTCAATCTGATGAAACCAACCAGATCATCCAAGTCACAAGAATTGGCAGTTTTATTGGCCTTTCCCAATTATTTAACATTTTGTAAGTTGGCTATGAACTGACCCGATTTAGTTCTCGCGCTGCTGGGCTCACCCATCTGCATGGGACCATCTCTATTCCAATGCTGTTCCTTCCTTATCTTGATAGGATTCTCATGTGATAGGATACACCTTTGCTACCATATAGTTATAGTGGCATCCAAACACCGGGTAATTGTCCATCACTGTGCTTCCTAGTAAGATTACATGTTTTGCGCTTTATCTTCGAGAAGAAAATCTTCAGAAAAAAATCTGAGGTTGTTCATTGAGAAATGAAATGACCTAAGGCTCCTTACCAAACAAACCAAAAACAAAAACAAAAAAAAAAAAACAGACCAATTTCTCTTCACTTTCTCTTTTCAAAGTAATTCTTCCTCAGAAAAAGTGATTCATCCACGGAAATGAGAAAGTTAAAGGTATCATCTTTTCTTCTTTTGTTTTTGATGGGAATTGAAGGTATCATCTTTTTTTTTTTGATACCGTATTAAAGGTATCATCTGGGTAGACAATTCTTCTTGGTATTCAAGTCGGATCTAAGTATACCATTGATTCAAAGCGATTCTCTTTTGGCGACCCAAGCTCTTAATAGCCAAGTTTCCAGTTGTCTGTGGCGACTTCAGTATCTTGGTATTCCACGTGTTAATTTTCGGGAATTCTCTTCTGTTATGTTTCAGCATATTTCTAGGACTAATGATTTTAGTGATCATAGCTTAGCTGTCAGTGCAGTAGATGATGCTTCATTGGATTATGACGTTTCTCTTGGCTCCTGTTTTCTGTAATACTATCTACTTTCACCAAAGAAAAAAAAGGGAAGTGAATCCACATCTGGTGAGGCCTGCCAGCGGGGTGATAAGGATTAGGCTAAGGTTCGGCTCAAGCCTAAGGTGTTACTTTTGGTTCGGTTCAACAGGTTTTAATCTTTTAGAGCTTACATAGCCTGTCGAGTTGGTGTCTTGATTATGAACCTGTACGATACAAATACCAAAAGAGAAACGTCTCTTTTTTGGAAGTTATCTTTTATGGAACTCTTAACATGTTAATGGTTTCATTTTTTTTTTGTATATAAATATATTATTTTATATTAGGTTTTTGGTGGAGTGGAAGAGAGATTTTGAAAAAGGCAAAATGTATTTTGCTGTTTTGGTGAGTTATTTTTAGGTTTTGCTTAGGGTTCTTTTTAGGATTTGGAAATTTGCTATTTGTGCGTATTGTACTCTCCTTTATTTTCCATATTAGTTAAGTTATTGTTTGTCTTCATCCATAGTTATAGACAGGTCTGCCGAACCACATTAAATATTATCTCTTATGTGATTTTTTTTGCCGTTTTGTTTTCTTGTTTTGTTTTCATACATTGCATATTGGAATCCAATCCGTGTTCATTCCGCTGTGCTGTTTTGGCATAACATAGCCACTGAGCCAAGCCTGCTGCTAAAGGCTAAAGATAGCAGGTTAAAACAGGCCTAATAACTAATATATCAAAGTCTCCCATCATTTTAAAAAAAAGCAGTCCCTTAAAATGATTGTAATTGGTGATTTGGATTTGTGACATTTATAGTCTTAAGCAAAAGCAATGGACACTCTTGGACAATAAATGTGAAAGAGCTAACTGCAAGTCTTTAGAATGTGTATACATGTGCACAAAGAGTCTGGGAGAATAATTACGTTTAGTGAAAGATTTGAACTCGCAACGTAAAACCTGATCTGATACCATCTTAAGTAACACAATTAAGAAGGTAGTATGAGAGCTTAGAGTTAAAATACTTAAAATATTTCAATAAATAGGATGGGATTCACTTACCAGCCAAGCTTTAGTAAGTTGAACCTAGTGCAATTCACTCGACGTCAAGCTCAATTGGAGGCTTAGACTCAGCTTTACTAGCTTCAAACAAGACTTAAAACTCACTCATGACGAGTCTATCTCCTCCAACGATTCCAAGAAGGAACCGAAAACACAAAAGATAGTGATGATTTTACCTTTCTTTTCTTCTATCTGAGACAAGTTTTTTCTTTTTTCCTTTTCCTTTTTCTTTTTTCCTTATATTTCATTTTCAACTTTAGTGGCAGCTTACCGATAAAAATAAAAGAAAAACTTTGGCGGCTGGCAAGTTGAGGCAGTCGGTGTAATGCAAACATTAATGCGGAAATCATGGAATGCAGATTCCCTAAAGTCTTAATAAACTGTGATGATCAAAGAGTTTTAATTTAAATTTAGAGCATATATTAAGGGATTGTCGCTTTTTCAGAAATCCTAAAAACGACTGGCCAACACGTTAATAATTTATCAAGAAAACATCATATTAAAGGTCACAAGCCTTGTTAGAGGATGAACAAAAAGGCTTATGGAGTAAGGGGAAAGAACCTTTTTGTGGTTTCACCCTATCAAGCTAATATGCTCATAATTTTAACCATTCCTTTGTTTTACCATGTGATGAATCATATTGAAATTACTAAAGCATATGAATATGCAATCTTGATTGAGGATTCAGTCACCACTACTGGTCGAGAAAAAATCCCATTACCAACGAGTGAGGGGTTCAAATCATCTTGATGGAGAGTTATCATGCCAGTACATGCCCTGGCACCATACACAGGTGTACATCTTCTGTGAACGGATTTGGTAAGACAACTTAGAGAGTGGATAAAGTTGGAATGACATCAGGGCCGACACATCAGTGCCAAAAATTGAAAAGCATCCCAGTCAAAGTGTATTTCACTTTTCTGTGGTGATGTGTCAGCCTTGATGTCATTCCAACTTTAGCCGCTCTCTAAGTTGTCTTACCAAATTGGGCCTCTTATTTTCTGTGTATTTAGTATAGGGGAATGGTTGTCTATGTTGCACAGACCTCTATAATCGTGCATTGATTGACTCATGATGAGTTTTTGAATTTGATGCCTCTTTTGGAACGTCTTCTTTTTCCAAAGCTGATTTTGTGTAGCTGAATTGTTGTAGTATTATGAAGGTAGAGTCGACACATCACCAAACTTTAGTTAAAACCTAGGTTAAATTTTTAAAGGGAAATGCCTTTACTGTTCTAAGGAGGAGGAGATGAAATTGTTAGGTTTATCTATTGCCAATGTCAATGCATAAAACATTGTAACTTGTGTATTTATGTAAGTCCAAGGAGAGAACCCGGGAAAAACACCAAGAAGATGGATTCGAAACTGGAATAACCATGCCAAATAGCCTCAAGCATTGTGGAAGAGTCCCAAGTCTCAAGTGCAAACTGTCTCAAGGAAACCAATACATTTGTTTCAAGCACAGAAAGGTAAATAAAGTATATGAGACCCAATGGTTGATGTGTGTGTGCTCACGAGACCCCGAGATCATGGTTGACCCTAAGAATCACTTAGAATACTTAATTAAAGTCTAACTGAAATGCACAAAGAGCTTAATGCTCAAAAATAATGTTATAGTCTTTTTCCCCAGAAGTGTTTGTGCTGAAAAACAGGGGACTAGAGGCACCCGCAAAGACTTTAGAGCACCCTAAGGTGTATAGCCGGGGAGCCCAAGTGGTCTATGGGGCGTTCCACCTACAAAAATCTGAAATCAGGTTGCAGGTTTTTGGCCCGGGGTGCTTCACACTCGTGGGGGGCACCCGGGGTCGCAATAGTCAGATTTCTAACCGTTATTTTCGATTGTTTAAATGCTTGGAAAACCTCGGCTCACCCATTTAAGCATGGGACTTGTTCCAAATGGGCTAAGGACTCTCTTACAACTCCTTTATGTCAAAAAAAGCATTCCATTATTGAAAATCATTTTAAAAACCCTCTTTACATGAATTGTTGTTGAGTTAGATAGAAAAATCATCAAAGAGGAGAGGAAGCAAGTTTTGAGAGTAAATGCTTGACAAATTTATCATCCAAGACTTGAAGAAGAAGTACTTGAAGCTATCAAGGAGCTTGTGAGAGCTTAATCCCAACTTGAGAAATCTAATCAAGAAGCTATTTTCAATCGGTGTGAAGATCATAGTTACATTTGCCTTCAAGAGATTGAGCACCACTATCATTCTTATTATTTTCATTACTTGAGGACGTCCGCTAGAGATACTGGACTAGTGTTCACTTACCAGAGATACCAAGTGCGGAGTCATCTCTACTGGAGACACTAGAGGTAAGGTTTTGTTGATGTCCTTTGTAATAGTTAGGATTAACTATTAATAAAATCAACACACCCTCGGAGTGAGAATTGGAGAGTGGACGTAGGCCGGTGTGCTAAACCATTATAAACACTTGTGTCTTTATGTTGCATGTTTTGTGATTATTTTTTAAATTTTCATATCATAAACAACCACAAACATCTAGGCTTTAGTTAAATTTGCAAATTGGACTAATTGAACACACTGGCATATTTGGTTTGTAATTCATATTTATCGATCACTTGAGGACTTCACTCAAAGTACTAAACTTAAGTGATCTTATTATGGGATAATTGGGATTAATTTGAACTAACTAAATTTTGGAATCAAGCCACCTTAGGGAATTTATCAACTTTACTACCGCTTTATTATAAGTAACACTATAGTGCATGACGGAGCCTCGTGGTCTATGATAAGTTCATAAAAAGTTGATTTACTAAGAATTCCCCTGTACATTAAGATAAAATTAACTAAATCAAAAGAGGGTTAAATAATATTTAAAAAGAACAAAAAAATTGTAGAAATCCTATTCACCCTCTTTAGGATTATACCGGGTTTGGAAAAAATTGAACATAACAGAAAAATATCAAGGTAACCAAAACTAGGTCGTTAGAACCAAAAATACAATCACGTTGCCTTGGCATCCTTCATAGAACTAGAACCGCCCAAAACAGAAATACAATCATTCTAACATTCATGGAAACAATTGTGTGAGGAGTCGGGCATATTAGAGTAACACATTTGTAAAACGTTCCAATGTCCAAATTGTAGAGTAACACATTTGAAATCCTAGAAAATCCCACGTAGAAGAGAGTAAACTCGATGTATTTGCAAGTCCAAATCTTCCAATCTTCTTATTGAAAAAAGAATGGCCACAATGGAAGTATAATCAAGTTATATCATTGTATAGTTGCTAAACCCAATAACTAGATCAAATTAGATGCTGGAATGTGCAGGGTATGATAAAGCAAACATCTCAAAAGTTAGCACTACTCTTTGCATCATACATACTTTTATTATTCCGGCATTGACTTGATCTGTACATCTAATAAGTAATTGAATGTAGCAGCAGCTACTCTAGAAAGCTAGAGTTACAAACAAATTTGGTTATAAGGATCATAATGCTACATTAAGAAATCAACCAAATACATGAAAATTTCAACAATTAGCGAAAAAACCAATAAAGTGCATAATTAATACCCAGATCAATCCCAAGTCGCCGAATTCCATCTATCCTCCACATTTTTTTAAAACGTTGCTAACTTTTTGTTTCAAAACTCGGAACTGATTTGCTGTAATATATTATATATGTTCCTAAAGACTAAACATATAACAGGTTAAAACAAGCCCAACAATCCGTACCATAATTATATATTTATTTAATGCCCACGTATATAAGATAATAAGCTATACCTAGCCAATATCCCCTTGTTTGTTGGTTGGGATGAAATCGTATGCGACACATACACATCTATCTTCCCTGGGGAAACCCCAAGGTCAAATCCTTGGAGTGGGTGTGGGGGGACAGTGTGCTGTGGTGTCGATTGCTCAGATTCTCACCGGCTCAGGGACTCGTATCCTCTGCGCTACCTTACTCAACGCCACGGTGAGCAACGGATACAAAGGGGGGTGAAGGATACGGCTCCCTCAGTCCGGTCCCACCTAGTGGAGTTGTCAGGTCCACGTGGCCATGCTAAAAAATAGATAAAGCTATATCAATATATTATACATTAGAAAATGAGTGGCACAACAGTATGCACAGGACAATAGGCAGAACTCTTAAGGCTACGAAAGGATCTGAGCTGATTGTATTTACAAGTATTGACTCCGTACAAGGAGCACCGCAATATAGGCTGGGATTAGGTACGGAAATTTGCTTTACCTGATTAGGATGATCAGGGGGTTGAGTATCCGTACCTAAAAGTGGTACCCTCAGTAAATGCTTTTTGTGAGACTAGGGAATGAATGACATGTTGAGATTCAAATTTCAAAATCTTTCACTCAGTGGGACCCTCAGTAAGCATGATTCATCCTGAATTACAATGGGTAGCAACCCTCTTCCCCTTAAAATCAGCCATCTCCCGGTGGGGAGGAGGAAACATGGCTTCTGAAAGAGAAGGAAAAAGAGACATTTTTATTGAACAAGTGGAAGGAGGAGACATGGCTTCTGAAGAAGGAAAAAGAAACATTCTTATTGAGCAATTGGGAGGAGATATGGCTTCTGAAGGAGGTGTGGGAGGAGGAGGATGCATGACTTCTAAAGGTGGAGAGGAAGGTAGAGAAAAAAGTGGCATAATCCCTGAACAAGTGGATATTACTATCAAGGAAAAAATGTTCAAAGCGGCCATGAAGGATAACTGGGAAGAGGTTTTTGATATATTCAAGAAGAACCCAGAGGCTCAGGATGCAAAACTTGCTAGATCAGGAGACACATCATTACATCTTGCAGTCTCCAATGGCCGATCGGAGACACAACATTACTCGCGAGTAGATATCGTTCGAAAGCTACTTGATCTGATTACTGATAAAAATGTGTCATCAACGATACTAAATACAGGGAATGAGAGAGGGAATACTCCTCTTCATCTAGCAGCCGCATCGGGGCAGGTGATGATGTGCCAGTACATTGCCAACAAGGAAAAAACTCCGATCAACGCTCGCAATGTCGACGGCGAGACCCCACTCTTCATGGCTACTCTCCATGGCAAGAAAGATGCTTTCCTTTACCTTCAAGCAATGTTCCCCCGTGACACAAACGATGACTACCGTAGGAGGACAGATGGGGACACTATTCTCCACTGTCCAATCGCCAGGGAATACTTTGGTAATTTACTTGGGTCTTCATCGTAGCTATAACAAGTATGTTTTGAAATATATTAACTATTAAGTATGTTAACTCTAACGTCCCCTAAAATCTTAGGGTTTAGGGGTTTAGAAGAGAGTGATTAATTACTTCATTTAAGATGAAATTAGAGCAGGTAACGAGTTCAAATCTCCCCGCCGATGCAATTATTCTCCTAGGCTCTTTATGCACATATATGCATGTTCTTGTGGAGTACTTGCACCTAGCTCCCCGCATACGTTATCCAGGAGTGTCCCTCCTCAGGGGGAGGGAGTGTTGAAATACATTAAGTATGGTAACTCTAACCTATTCTACAGCCTTAGGGTTTTAGAAAAGAGGGTTAATTGCTTTATTTAAGGGTATGCAGGTATGTTTATATGTATTGTATATGCATCTTACAAATGTATACATATTCTACAACTCTTTTTTTCATGTTCTTCAACTCTTCTTGTTGTGATTGACACTTATGGCAGATCTGGCCTTCCAAATAGTTCTCCTGTACAACGATCTGGTTAACGCTCACAATGAGAAAGGTTTCACACCTCTCCATCTTCTAGCAGGTAAGCCTTCCGCATTTAAAAGTGGAAGTCGCCACGGCCCGATTAACAGTATCGTCTACAACTGTAAGTTTCTCTCTCTCTCTCTCTCTCTAAGGAAAACTTGAGCATCTTCACTTTTGATTCCTAGTAATGTTTTTAAACATAAATCAGATACATCTCTATTCTTATTTATGTTTATTTCTACGGTCGCCCCCTCCCTGGCCTTAAAAAAAAAAAACTTGTTAGGTGTATCTGTTGATCGGCTCAAGCAGGAATCTCACTCCCTTGAGACAACGGAGAAGGATCCCAAGTATCCACATATCTACAAAACGTGCGTGGACGTCTTCAAAGTATTGATAAGGCTACCTCATGTCGTAGGCTGCAGAGCTCTAGCAGGATCCTCTAGATGTATGAATCATTGTCCTCAAAATTGATCGGCATCTTCACCACATGACAATTTTGCTTTAGTAAATAAGAATCGATGCCAGAGCCCACTCGGCTGAGCTGGTTGGTTGGTACTTGAGGTGGAAACGGGTCAGATCGGATCTGATCACCCCTCTGAGCAGAGGCAAGGATCTTCTGCAGTAAAACGATGGTGGGCAAGTGGCACTGCTGTTCAGTGCATTTTATGTGTTGGGAGGAAATTTTAAAATTTTGGCTACATGACATGCATTGAACAGCACCTCACTTGTCGCCAGCATTTTTAACTACAGAGGAACCATTGCCCCCATCCAAACACCGAACATGCTTTATTTTGTTTTACGCTGGGTTAACCCAGAAAAAAGCCCCTGGATTTGATGCATCCCCTTAACGAACATCTAAAGTACTCTTGCATGTGCATGCAGGAGGACACATCACGTCAAAAAGTGAAAATCACCTCCTACAAAAAGTGTAAATCACTTTTTCGGCATGATGTGTTCTCCCCTTCATGCGGGAGGACTATAGGTATTTATTAAGAGGGAGCACTGAATCCACATCGAGAAAAAAGTGGCATATTTTTGTTTTTTGTTTTTCTTGTTTTTTTATTTTTATTTTTTTGTGTTTTCGTTTAAATTAGTTTAAAAGGTCCTAGTGCAAACCGGTTGTATCCGGTCAGTGACAGTTTGAACCATGTTATGTCATAAAAATGCCCATGCCATAGCAAAACTTAACCTCCATTCGAACCATGTTATGTCATAACGAACATCTAAAGTACTCTTGCAACCTATATGCCCGATCCTATAGGTCCAAGGGGTGGGGTTGTGATGGCAATTCTTGACTCAAATAAAATTCGGACCAAGCTCAGGCTTGCCTGATTTCATCCAGGCCCACCCCAGTCTTATCAATAAAAATTTTCTTATTGGTTGACCCATATTTAGGGCCTAGATTAAAGAAGTGCTATTGCTCTGCATTGTGTTGCAGAGGATCTGCTCTCATAGGCAGATTTTTGAACCAGGCTTAGAATAGTACTTGAGACCAAAGCGGTGCTTGGCTTGGCATTTGGTTGGCTTTATAAAAGTAATGATCTTTCCAGGCCGGCCTTCGCAATTCAAATAGTGGGTACCTCATGGTTACCATGAAGGCCAAGATTGTAGGTCCTTATCTAACCCCTTTTCTCTGTTTTCGGCTTTTCCAAATAGGTCCGCATATGGTTTAGAATAAAACTATGAATATAGTCATGCTATAAGCAAATAATCCCTGAATTATTGTTTTAGCTGCACTCACAAGTGTTTCTAACACTAAATAAATTTCTTCTTTTTGTGGTCCCCATCTCCAGCCGATACAGAGAACCCCAGCGAAGAGAATCACCCATCTCGAGGTGACCATCGTCGTCTCGACTCGTTTAACTGATTTAGACAGCTCTGATGAGTGCATGTGCAAAAGGGTCCCCATTACATGGGGCTACCTAACAAGATCAGCTACTTTTAAGGTCAATGTGATTCATTGGACAATAAATCACACACACAAAAAATAAAAGGGCAGTCCCAGTGTACGAGGCTCCCGCCACTGCAGGGTCTGGGGAGGGTTAGATGTATGCAGCCTTACCCCTGCAAGCAGGGAGATTATTTCCGTGATTCAAACCCGTGACGCCCAGGTCACAATGGAGCAACCTTGCGAAGGCCCGCCCTCGGACAGAAAAATAAAAGAAAAAAATTCAAAAAAGGTACCGTAGCCAGATGTATAAAAACAAAGGAAAATAGACAATATAAGTAAAAGTTGATAAATAAAAGATAAATAAGAGAGAGGGGGAGAGAGAGTACAATGTAAGAAAATTTTAATTAAAAAAAGAAAAAAAATTTAGAAAAAAAAAAAGCAAAAAACCTTCTACAATGATAGATTGAATGGTTGGCAAAGAAAATGGACACCTTCATTAGTACTCTGTGTAACGGCAATATAGCAAATTAGGCTACACACTATTCACAATCAAAGGAAACCACTGTCGTAAACCTCTAGCACCCATCTCCATTTGACAAAATAATATCGTTTGCAATATTTATCAACAATTAAACAATTCAAATGTCACAAATTCCCTTTTTTCAGTGTTATTCGGACTAAAAAAATGTGAATGGAATGTGAATATATAATCAAATCAATTCAAATGTGACGAAATGTAGCTATTGATGATTAAAAAACAAACCAGATTTTGAACGGATAAACTTTCCTTTTTTTCATTTTTGACAACAATAAACATTGCTATTCAACTCCAAAAAGAGTCTAGATCAAATGGTTATGATTTGGATAATCCAATCAAACTTTTTTCCGAGATCTCCAACTAAATGGTGCATATTGTTTCTGAGAGGATCGTCTAAAGTTTGAAATCCCTTTGCAGTCTGAAGGGGCCTATCACAACTACTGGTGTTTTTTTTTTTTCATTATCGAGATTTGAATTTCAAATTTTAGTCAAATCACACCCACATTTGTGACTGCAATAATTCCGTTCCAATGGGATTTTAAAGTGTTAACGATCCTTTCTGATTGTTTCTCTTAGGGTCCGCTACATAAATCTTATTTCTCCGTTTGCCTTTTTATCTTTTTTTCTTATTATCTTGCTTAGATGTACAGCTAGTGTATGTAAATGAGAATAGTTTGATACTCGTGAGAAGTGCTTCATACTTGACCTGTGTATTGACCTAAAAGGCAAACACTTTTGTTCTAGGTGATCATGCAGGTAGTGGGTCGAGCAAGCAAAGCAACCAATCAAACTTGAAGGATCAACGGAAGCAAGTGAACTCTTACCATCTTCCGCCCAATTACGTTACAAGCTTCAACATCTTTAAAGTTGTGATGAAGACGTTTCTAGTGATTCTCGGCCTTGGTAAGTACCATTTCTTGTATGGGTGGATCTTGGGTCACCATAATTGTGATCGCTAAAGAAGTGTAAAATTTTGTTTTCGTATAATAAGCATACATACAAACGATGGTATGTAAGTAGACAATTGGTCATATGTCTCACTCATGTAGCATATATTTATTGATCTTAGTATATATAGAAATTTCTTTACTAAAAATTAATAATATACTTAGTGCATTGAAAAATAATTCTTAGTTAACAGATATTACTAGTGTTTTTTTTTTATTTTTTTATTTTTTTTGCGTTAAATTAAGTTACTAGTGATTTTGTTATGCACTATGGCTGCTACTTGAAAATTTTATTGCATTGAAGATTTGTACCTTATTATATATGACAGAAGGTCGATTATAGAAAGAATAAAACATATTAGAAAGTTAGAACAGTAGAAGTTATTGTTATGTATTTTTGGCATAGTCAATGGATGTATATAACGTGTTTATGTCTTGTGTAGGAATTATAGGGACCAGGAAAATCAAAGAAGAAAAAGAGAAACACAACTGGGCCATGCAAATCATGATAAAACTGGTCGAAAGTGCTTCTGATTGGAAGTATGATGGTAATGGGCGGAATCCCCATATACCGCAACCACACAAAAATGATGAAACATCAATCTCAGATGTAAATTTCGCGAGTTCAGAATCTTTAGATCCAAGGAATAAAATTTCTCTGGATCAGAAAGGAGAAGGTAATTAAGCTATTAACTACATTGAATTTTTCTCATTCTCATTTTGGGAAGTTAAAAGGAAGGGTTCCTGAAACTCCACACCTTCTGAGAGCACCGTTTGATGGTCCTTCCACGGTAGGTTAAAACTTGAAGGAGGGAAAACACTGTTACACTCTTTCCGATAGTAAGGATAAAGCATTATTTGCAAGATTAGAACGGTAAGTATGACAAAAAACCTAAAATTATAATGTTTATATTGAAACAGAAAATATTACGAAAGTATTGAAGAAAGCCCTCCCGAAGTTCTCCAGCAAGATCAAGCAACGTGTGTCAGAGAAAGATTTTCTTTTATTGGCACTCGTGTCAGAGAAAGATTCATCTGATAAGAAAGAAGAAGGTAATCTATTAGCTACAAAGAATTTTCTCTTTAATTTGTTAGCTGCAAGGCCATGTATTGCTCATACAGATCTATTGTTTTTTCCATGTGTTAATTAATTTTACCTCATAATTTGATAATTTCGTCAAAATATTGAACCGATCTGAGAAAAATCCCTAAAATTAATGACAACCCCTTCTCAAGAATATATTCCATTCATTAGTTTTGCTAATGCCTTTAGAGTGCACTTGGTTCTCCTCGTAATATCCGATGTTAGGAAAGATCAACATTTTTTGATGTTCCTAATCATCTCATCTGTTGTTTTGATGGTTAGAATCAAACTGTTGGGAAACCACCAGGATTCTCTCCAAAATGTTAAAGTTCAGATATTGTTCTGAAGATTTCAATGGTTGACATGTGGCAAAATAATAAACAAAATTGGAAATGTGTAACTCAATTTATTGAGTTTTTTGGATACGTGTTGACCACTAAAATCTTCTGAACTTTAAAAATCTGGAGACAATCATGTCTAAAATTCAAATTGAGATGTAACTCGGATGACGATTCAGAGAAATACTTGATCTGATCCATGACTTGTATTTTCGATTTGAATTGGGGGTCCCACCCAATCCAGTGTATTGAATAGGTATTCGGGGGTTTATATTTTGGTTTTCTTGGGTTGTGTTACATGTACTATTCATTGTGAACAAGGGCAAAGTCAAGATTTTCACGTTGGGGGGCAAGCCAAAGGATTATGTGTGCTCCCATAACAGGTGTCAATGGTACGGACACAGCCAGAGGGTGACACATCATATAAAAAAGTGAACCCCCCCAAAAGTGTTAATCACTTTTTTAACGTGACATATCACTTACTAGCACACAATTGGCACCCATTAAGGGGCACACTTAATCCTAGGGCTAAGAATCTCTGGGATTTTAAATCATCACCAGTCTCAATGAATAGATACCACTCCATTAGCAATCAGTGCATGACATGTGGCCTTACAAAAGGTGTTTGAGCCAATACACATGGATCAAAAGAGGGTATTATGGTAAATATACAATTAATAAGTACATATGTATTAATTAATCGAAATAGCTGTTCTGTTGAGGACACTAGGTGACTTCACATGGAACAAAATGGCAGTGGTTGGATGAAATTTTAAATTCCTACCCATTTTATTCAAAATGAAGTATTGGCATCCTAGACACCATCTTGGAGAGGAAATTTGCACCATTTATTAATGCACCTTTTGTCAGACATTGTGTCACATCCTGAGTGGTAAATGGAGTGGTACCAGTCAGTCAGAAGCACCCTTTGTCAGACATTGTGTCACATTCTAAAGAAAATGGAGTGGTACCAATTCAGTCATATTGGAGTTGACGTGAGCTAATTTTCTGGTAAGGTGAGGCAACTGATTTCAATCATGGGTACTCACACATGGGGGTAATCAATCAGGTATAAAATTTGTCTGCCCCAATTACAAGAATACTCAGATTTGTCTTGGGGGGGGGGGGTGGTGTTGGCAACTCCTATGTGGCTCTGCCACTGATTGTAAACTCTGTTTTTAACCTCTCTCACTTTTTTTTTTCACCCGTGGTCATAAGGTTCAAGCTAAATCATGTAAATCGTCTCTTATTCTTTGTGGTGGCTGTTTTAGCTATTCTCTCTCTTCTATTAACTTATCATGAATTTATTTCATAACATTTCATCAAATGGTGAATGGTTAATTAGCCAAAACCACCTTTTCATATGCATGACAAATAATGATTTAATAATATTGAGATAGGGAAAGGTGAGACACCGCTACTAGTTGCTGCAAAATTTGGGGTGGTGGAGATGGTGAAGAAAATCCTTGACCAATTTCCGGTGGCAATCCAAGACTCCAATGCCGATGGGAAGAATATAGTTCTCTTGGCAGCAGAGAACAGGCAACAGCTTGTGTATAAACATTTACTGGACAGGAAGATCGGAATAGAGAGCGTGTTTCGTAAAGTGGATAAAAAAGGGAATAGTGCCTTGCACCTTGCAGCTAAGTTAGGAGAGTATCGGCCATGGCACATTCCAGGGGCGGCATTACAAATGCAGTGGGAGATCAAGTGGTACCAGGTATGTCCTCCACTTCATTCTTATTTCATGTGTGGTTGCTCTTACATTGATCTGTTCAAGATGGATATTTCGCATAATTTATGGCCGTAAAACATGATTTCCGAAAATCTAAATTCAACTTAGCCTATATCACATATATCGCTCACCAATGTTGTTTGGTCAACATTTTTTTTGAGTATTAGAAACTAATATTATTGAATTTAGCTCAACCTTTAAGCAAGCATTACAATGTCAAATTAGAATTAGGGTAACAACAGGCAACCCGGCCCCTGGTGTATATGGGCTAAGCATATATATCATGGACTCGGGCCGGAGGCTCAACCAATTGCGAGCCTATATTTGAGGGTCTTGGTGTCATGTGATACTTATCTAGAAGTTTGTCAGGACCATATGTTTGTCTACTTAAACCATTTCTATACAAAAACCAAACAGATTGACCTCAAATCAAGACCATCCAATCAATGGGGTCATTCTTACTGGCGTAGAACAGAACTCACAAGAAGTTTTGTGAGTTACACACAAGAAAGGAAAAAAAGGCTCTAGTAGAAATCATGAGAG
>JAOXJP010258526.1:0-21265 GCA_025762735.1 Platanus orientalis | reverse complement strand
GGGCCGGGCTGGCCCACCCCTACATACGGTATTGCTCGTGATAACCCCTTATAACCCCTATAACCCCTCACTACATATACGTCTATAGAGGGGATAGGGATATAACACCCTAGGAGAGAGGGCCATGCCCAATAGCATGGATCAAAATATAGGGATCAGATAGGGCCGATCCCAATCCGATACACGTCTAGATCGGGCGATCCTTGAAAGAATTGGCTGATCCAAGGTTAAAGGGCATAAAATGACAATCTGGCTCAGATCGACTAATCCCGATCTGGATCGCCCTATCCTCCCGATCCACTGGTCATGACCTGATCCGCCAATCCGGTCCGATCCAAGACCGATCCGTTGCTAAGGCTGATCCAACCTAGGATTTGGGATCGGGGCCAGCCGATCCAAGACCGAATCGGCCGATTTTTTTGAACCATGCACAATAGAGCCAAACTCATTTAAAAACTTAATTCATATTCAATGAATTAATTTGTCTAGGGTTGCCTTTAAATAGGCTTACAACACAGAAAATAAACTTTCCTAATTTTGTAACTTTCAAATACCTAAACTTGGGACTCAAGTATTTCCTAAAACTAATGACTTCTAAAAACTAACTTTCCCTTAATATCAGACTTTTAAAGTTAGAGCCAAAGAGGAGCTATCAACCACCTACTTGTAGGGCCCACTTGTTGACTTTGGAAGCCCACAAAAGCACAAAACAATGGCTATCAGCCAACACACAAAAACCTCTACTTTGCCCTTGTGCCTTATTACATAAACACTTATCCATAAAAAAAACCTAAACTACCCTTGGCACAAAAGGCCTTATTACAAAATTGACCCATCCCTTAAAGTACTTAAACTAACCCACCTTTTGTCACCATCTTGAACTTGAATCTCTTGTGGGGCGGCACATACATCAACCTCTTTAGCCCACTAGCTTGCTATGCCTAACCCATCCTCAGCCCATTGCTTGATTCTGCTAAAGCACAATGTTCAAGATTTAGGTCCTACGCCCTTTCACTTTGAATTTATGTGGCTGGAGCTCTAATTTGAAGGTTCAATAGGGTTCATTCTAGGCCAAAAGCTAAAGGCTCTTAAACTGCGAATTAAGAAGTGGAAGGACTCTTTCGGCAAAACCGATTTTCAAAAAATGTCTTGTTTATAGAAAATTGTAGTGTTAGATAACAAAGAGCAACAAAATTGCCTCTGCCTTCTGAAGTGGCTACTAGAGAGGATTTGAAGCGAGATTATGCTAAATGGCTCCAATGGGAAGAATAGTCATGGAGGCAAAAAGCTAGAATTATACTTGGCTGAATTTTGGGGACTCTAATACCAAGTTTTTTTCATAAAATTGCCAATATGAGATCTAAGCATAACCTCATTTCAGAGTTGATGGTGGGGGGTGAGTGGGTGACTGATCAGATGGAGAATAGAGTGGCAATTTCTAAGTTTTATCGGTCTCTACTTGAGGAGCCCTTTAGTAGGAGACCTCAACTTGTAGGTGTGGACTTTAATAGAATTCCCAAAGAAAGAAAAAGCTGGCTAGAGAGACTGTTCATTAAGGAGGAAGTGGTAGAGGCCATCAATAGCCTCCTTGAAGACAAGGCCTTGAGCCTGGATGGCTTCCCAATCAAGTCTTACCTAGTCTTCTAGCCTTTGATTGGAAGGGGGATGCGATGAATACTATGGGCGAATTTCATCAGAGGGGATCTCTTTGCAGAAGCCTTAATTTCACGTTTATGGCTCTCATCCTGAAAAAGAAAAGTGCGATAGAGCTTAAGGACTTTCAGCTCATCAACTTGATAGGGAGTTTCTATAAAATCTTGGCCAAGACCTTGGCCTGTAGGTTAAAGGGGGTTATGGGTTAGATCATTTCGCCCAATCAGAATGCTTTCATTCGTGGCCGACAAATCCTGGACTGCTCCCTTATTGCCAATGAGTGTATTGATACTTGGCAGAAGGTGAACCCATCCAGGTGTGGTGTGTCATATTGATATGGAGAAGGCGTATGACCATGTCAACTGACCCGTCTTTTGCAGGGTTGTCATGTTGATACTTGCCAATGAGTGTATTAATGGGTCCCTAGGACCGTTCTTCGGCAGCGGTCAGTGTCTTCTTCAAGGTGACCCGTTGTCTCCCTTCCACTTTTACATAGTGATGGAGGCTCTTTGCAAGTTGGTTTGTAAGGTAGAAAGCTGTGAGCTGATAAAGGGGTGCCTCCCAAGCGAGTCTGGTCCTTAAGTTTCCCTCATCCAATATGCTAGACAATTCCATGTTCTTCCTTCAAACCAAGGAAGAGGAAGTTCACAATCTGCAGGGTATTATGTTGATGTTTGAAACTATATCCGGTCTCAAAGTCAATCTCCTGAAGTAAAAAATTATTGGGGTAGGGCCCATTCAGAATCTTTAGGAGCTTGCTGCCAATTTGGGGTATTCTATTCATGTGTTGCTAGGATCTTATATTGTTTTGCTTCTCGGAGCCAAGTACAAATCTAAACACATGTGGAGCTAGTGATTGAAAGAGTTCAAACGAAGCTTTCATTGTGGCAAGGGAGATACCTGTCAAAGGGAGGTAAATTGACTTTAATCAAGAGTGTTCCCTCTTGCATTCTTGATGCAGGATACAAGGGAGAAATACCAATTGATGTACGATAATTCCAAGGCTCTCAAATAATTAAGAACGAAAAGTGTAGAAGCAAGAACTTTCAAGAATTGAATTTAGCACTTCCAAGTAGCTATGAAATAAGAGAAAATAGAGAATAGAATCATAGAAATAGAGTTTAGAAGAATATAGAATGAAAAGAAGAAAAGAAAGAAAAAGATATGAAAAAGGTATTTTTTAAATTTTGTATAGAAAGTTCAAAAAGTTACCAAAATGCCCTTTGGCGCGTTAGAAAATTTCAAAACTTTCCAAATCAGTAGTGCAAAGTTTAAAGGGTCTACAGGTAAAATTTCATGAGATTTGGACAAGTTTTAATTAGCCAAATCATGAAATTTTAGAAAACTCAAAGATTAATGGAGGTTTTAGGCAAAACAACAAGGAATCTTTTGAAATTGATAGAGAGACAAGAAGGGGATCAAAGGAGAGATTGAGGGGTTTTGTAGGGGATCAATTGAGGTCAAACCTTGAAAAGGAATTAGAGAAATAAGGATTCTTGAAAGGGCAATTTCAGCTATTAACGTGTCTAGGAAATATGGATTTTCCTAAGGAAGAAGAAGATAGGACAATAGAAATAAAGAGAGAAAGAGGATAAGAGAGAAGAAGTAAGAGATAAAGGAGATACTGGGGAGGGAAGAGGGAGCATGCGGCTGCACCTTAGGAGAGATAGGGAGGGTGAGGGAGTCTCACTAGTGCACTAGAAGTGCTACAACCCATGATGGAGAGAAAGGGGAGCCTAGGGGATGGTGTCACCCTATATGGAGATAGGACCAGCCCACGGTTGCCTTGGGAAACACCCAATAACGCAAAACTTTAATTTAATCTTCATTGAAAATTATGGAGGAGGGAGTGCCTTTAAATAAGGCTTAAAATCTTAAGAGTTTAGAAATTTTCTAAAATTAGAAACTTCTAAAAATGTTAAACTTGATAGCTAAGTATTTCTAAAACATAAAACTTGCTAAAAACATACATTTCCTAGACCCTAAACTACTAAAACTTAAGACTTCCTGAAACACAACCTTCTAAAAATACTATTCCCGTCATTCATTGATACCCCTTTAGTAATATGGTCCTAACTTTCCTAAATCACCTTGGAGTTGCACAATCTTGGTCTCATTAAAAAGGTAATTGAATTACCTATCATGACATCAAAATCAAGTTAAAAGGGTAAGTTTTGACCCTAGAAAACTTAGGCTAAAAGTAAGTGATGTGATTACTCATAAAAAAACCCAACAAAACTTTGGCACTATTGACCTTATTACATGGACACATAAAATAAATGTTCCCCCATATTACTAAACTCATATAACATTCTTGCTTGAATCTAGCTCTCTTGTGCGGCGGCACATACATCAATCTTGCTTGTTGTCCGCATCATTCTCCCGGGGTGGGGAGAAATTCGATGTCGAATTTAAGATGATTCACCAGTGTTCACTCTTTCATTGGAAAGATTTGGGTTCTTTAAGATTGATGGATGTCCTAGAATTGATGACTTGCATGTACCTTGTAGACTGGATGGTTGCTTGGACCTTGATTTTGAATTGGTTCACTTTAGGGCTTTTGCTCGCGTTGGAATCTTCTTAGGCTTTCGTGAAGTTTGGCATCAGGTAATTATCTGCAACAAAGTTGGTGGACGAGGTCCAAGTATAGAAGCTTTACAAGAATTCTTTCGTCTTGTTTTCTTCTGTTTATTGATCTTTGACTTCTTCCTAGTTTCAGTCTAACTTTTAGAATCAGGCCTTTGATGTGAAATTGGAAAAAATGTATGAATTTGAACTCTTTCTGCCTCTTATTCTGCTATGATCCTTTCTCATTCTTCTGATCTCTTAATCATATCATCAACAATCCTTTGCATATTATTAAGGGAAGTACTTATAATGTCATCAAGTATTTCATTAATTTAGTGTCGAAAGATATCATGTTGATTTTGAAGAACCCTGCAGTACCAATACTTAAAAGAATACTGTTATATTTCCCTTTCCACTTGATTAAGTTCAAGATTGAGATCATCTTTTCCTTGATAACTAGCCCAACATTCATAGCCTTTTAAAATTTGAGGATCATTGTATAGTTCCCAATGATAATTCTTATTTTCCATAGGATATCTTGCATGAGCCATTATGCGAATCCTTGGAAAGCTTCCCTTGGCTGAAAATAGACCCACAAGAACCTAACTAGATAAGAATTAGTTGGAACTTGGTTCTAATACCAAATTTGATGCAGGATACAAAGGAAAGATATCAATTGATGTAGGACAATTCCACTGCCCACAAATAATTAAGAACTAAAAGTGTGGAAGCAAGAATTTTCAAGAATTGAATTTAACACTTAAAGTAGCCATGAAATAAGAGAAAACATAGAATAGAATCATAAAAATGGAGTTTAGAAGAATATAAAATAAAAAAAAGAAAAAGAAAAAGACCCAAAAATGTTATTTCTATAATTTTGGACAAAAGTTTGAAAATTACTAAAATGTCCATCTGACATGTTAGAAAATTCTGTAACTTTCTAGAGCAGTAATGCAGAGTTCGAAGGGTCTATAATTAAAATTTCATGAGATTTGGATAAGTTTTGATTAGCCAAATCATGAAATTTCAGAAAACTCAAAAATTCCTTCAATGGAGATTTTAGGTAAAACAATAGGGAATCGTTTGAAATTAATTGGGAGAGAAGGGGATCAAATGGGAAATTGAGGGCTTTTGTCAAGGATCAAGTGAGGATCAAACTTTTAAAAGGAATTAGAGAAATAAGGATTCTTGAAGGGGCGATTTCAGCTATTAATGTGTTTAGAAAATTCTGGTTTTCCAAAGGCAAAAGAAGAAGAAGATAGGACAATAGAAATAAAGAGAGAAAGAGAATAAGAGAGAAGAAGAAAGAGATAAGGGAGGTACCTGTGAGGGAAGTGGGAGCCTGTGGCTGCACCTTAGGAGAGAGAGAGAAGTTAAGGGAGTCTCACAAGTGCACTAGCAGTGCTACAACCCACGATGGAGAGAAAGTGGAGCCTAGGGGATGGTGTCACCCTATGTGGAGATAGGACCAGCTCATGGCTGCCTTGGGAAAGTTAACTTTAATTCAATCTTCATCACTGAAAATTATGGAGGAGGAGGTGCCTTTAAATAGGCTTACAATCTTAAGAGCTTAGAAAGTTTTTAAAATTAGAAAATTCTAAACTTGCTAGCCAAGTATTTCTAAAACATAAACTTGCTAAAAACATACATTTTAAAATCCTAAACTATTAAAACTTTAGACTTCCTAAAAACACAACCTTCCAAAGACATTTTTCCCATCATTCACTGATACACCTCTAGTGTAATTTGGTCATAACTTTCCCAAATCACCTTGGATTTACACAATCTTGGTCTTGTTAGAAAGGTAACTGAATATCCTATCTAATGACACCCAAATAAGCCAAAATGACAAGTTTTGACCCTAGAAAACTTAGGCTAAAAGTAAGTGACGTGATTACTCTCTAAAAAAAACCCCAACAAAACTTCAGCACGATTGGCTTTATTACATGGACACATAATTCCCCCCTTATACGACCCTTACTAAACCCACATAACATTCTTGCTTGAATTTAGCTCTCTTGTGGGATGACATATATATCAGTCTTGCATTGTTGTCTGCATCAATTCCTATGTACTATTTGTTGTTGTTTTCAATCCCCAGCTCTATTGTGCAGTAGATTGATAGATGGCGAAGTTATATTTGGAATGCCTATGACGGGTCTTCAAAGTTTCCATTGGTCAATTAGAGCCAGATCTGTAAGCTAATCAATCAAGGGGGTTTGGGAGTCCTATCGCTCAAACCCATGAACAAGGCTTTGCTCTTAAAGTGGCTGCGCCGGTTCGAGAATGAAAAGCAGGCCTTATGCCAGTTGGTTATAAGTGCGAAGTATGACCTTTGCAACTTGGGATGGAGAATTGGCCCTGCTGATGGTCCCTTTGGAGTTGGCGTGTGGAAAGGTATCATGTCTGCTTCCAAGTGGTTCCATCAATTCATAGCCTATAAAGTAGGGGATGGCTATTCGATTCTCTAGCAGGCCTTACAGATGACTTTCATCAATTTCTCTCGTCGGCCAACGACAAGAACAGTTCAATTCGGGATCAAAGCAATGAGGTTGGAACATTTAGTTGAGAATAGGTCTTAATGATTGGGAAATGGAATGACTGCCTTGCTTTCTCGTCTAGATTAGACAAAAGTGGGGGCGTTAGATGAGCCTAATTTGTGGGTGTGGTTCAAGAACATGTATGGTCGTTACCCTATGAGAGATGGATATCAGGCTTTTGTTGTGGATCTCCTTTCTTTTGCATTGGCGACTTTGTTTGGAAATCTACTATGCCTTCCAAGGTAGTGTATTTGGTGTGGCTGGTGTCCGTTGAAAAGGTGTTGACTATAGATAAGCTCAAGGCTCAAGGCTCAAGGCTCAAGGCTTCCAAATGCCTAATAAATGCAGCCTTTGCTACAGGGAGGAAGAGTTTGCAAACCATCTTTTCCTTCACTGCCCCATCTCTCATTCCTTATGGTGTGCCCTCCTTAGGCACGTTTCTCTAGGCATTGGATAATGCTAGAGATGATGTTTCAACTTCTTGCTTCATGGGAGGGTGAAGTGATGTCTGACTTGTCACCTCGAGGTCGATTCCTTTGGCTGAGTACTCCTATCACAATTTGTTGGGTGTTGTAGATGGGGCAGAATGCAAGGATTTTTTATCAGGGAAGGGTCAACAATGCCAAGCTCTCAGACAGTGTCTAGTCTTTATTGTTCAATTAGTCCTCCCACCTTCCCAAGTTTAAGGGGATGAAGTTCCACACTTTGGTTTTTAATTGTGATGTTTTCATTTTTAGCTGATGTGCTTTCATGTCCCGGTTGAGTCTGTACTTCATGTGCTTCTCAACTTTATACATCTTTTTTGATAAAAAAAAAAACATAGATGACACCTGTGGAAGTGGGAGTCTGGGATTGGAGAGGTCACACACACTTCATAGTCATCAGTCACATGGTTGTCCTTCTTGAAGAAAAAATAAATTCACAAGCTCTCCAATTGTGTCTTCTTGAATGCGTTCTGATGAATGAGACTGAGTGGGGCCAGTGGACTCTATGTATGTCGAATAAGATGGTGGCCTTGGTGGTGGATATGAATATGACTCAGAGTCATGACTTAGTGGGATGTTCTGGCACCTAAATTGGTGGATATGAGTTTGAGTCATGTGAACGATCGGACTGTGTAGGAACTCATCTCCATCTCGGTCGTTGCGAGTTTGAGTGAGAAGATTAAGGGGAATAGGAACATCGTATCAGGACTGACAGAAAAAGGAGATGAGATGAGGTTAGGAAAGACAATGGATGGAGATTAATTGAGGATTATTATAAAGTTTAACAATGATTGGTAATGTTTTAGAACTGCATTACAATAGAAGAGACTAAGTCTGATTGTGTTTAAGAGTGACATAGTTCAAAAGTCATTGTATGTATAGTTGAGGTTAATGCTAATATGCTAAAGCATTATCATGGTGTTGAATAAGCCTAATAGTATGGTAATGGGTCTATGAAGGAATAAAGTAGAGATGGGAATAAGGGGGTGGGGGTGGAAACAACATGTGATGTGGGGCTTGCTCAAACCTCAGGTTGAAACCAGTAGAAAAGAAAAATCCAGGTAGGTAGAGACAGCCACAAAGAAAGGTAACTTGGGATGTTAGATTTTAGAATTGAAATCAAATAACAGGTGATACTAACCATGTTGCAAGTCAGACAACCTGGGTGGGTAATGATTTCAGTGCACAAAATACTATAGAAAACTTGTGAAGGGGGAGAAGGGATAAGAAAGAAGAAGATAAGAAAATAAAAGATAAAAAAGAAGGAGAAGAAGATAAAAAATAGAGAAGATAAGAGAAGAAGATGATAGGTGTACCTGTGAGAAATCACCAACCAAACTTAATTTAGGAACCAAGGACTTGAAGACTCTTCAAGCTTGAAGAAAAGAAGGAGTTCCACTCATGGAGAGGTAGAAACCAACCAAATTTTTTATTAATTCTATCATACCAAGTACAAAAATGTGCAGCCCATATATAGGTTCACAAATTCATGAAAATAGCAAGAAACCAATTTAGAAACTCCTAAACGACTAGCTTACTTGCTACCTAAGATTTTTCTAAAATCAAAACTATTAAAAGCTTTACTTTCTAAAAGCAAAAAGTGTCAAAATCAGGCCCTTCTAGAGGATTTCGTCCAACACTCTTAAAGGGCCCTACTTTGACTTGTTGACTCTCTAAAATTACTAAAATACCATTGGCAATAATGTCGTATTACACAAATATCCAAAAACAAAAATTAAAATGACCCCCATGTCCTAGACTCTAATAACTTATAAACTATTAAGTAAAATAGTAAAATATCTCTAAAAGACTCCATCATGTGTCTCCATGTGTTCCTGCATGTGCCTCCTTGCATGGACCCCACCAATGGCCATGTGGGCCCCACATGCTCTTCCATGTTCGCATCATATATGAATGTGATGGTTAGACTCAATGGGAGTGTCACAAGGTTTACACCCTAACATCCGAGAGTCCTGAAGGAGATCTAATACATATTTGTGTTGAGATAAGAAGAGACCATTGTCCTACCAAAATGACTTGCCAAACAATATACCAAGAAATGGTGAATAACATCCACTGTCCTACCAAATTGGCATGCTCTCTAGTAAACATTTGGTGAGAGAGGACCAATAAGTTTGTTTAGCCCGATTGGTCTGATCGCCATGAAAGCTTGTTGTAGGTCATCATGAAAGTTTCGCAAGGTCTCCGTGACCCACCTTGGGTGGTCCCCTCAAGAGTTCAAAAAGGGTCTAAAGGCAATGTTAAAAGGGGGGGAGAAGAAGGGAGGGTTCTTGACCCCATCGCAGAATCACTCCCATAAGGGTGTTACCGATTCAGATAGGAGGCTTAGGTCGAGAAGAACAAAGAGAACAAAGAAGTTATTGGACGAAAAGAGGAATCTCGATGGCAGGGCAAAGGCTCCATTGAGTTACGCCAAGGCGGTGGCTAATTCGAAATGGCCCTAGGAGACTACCCCCAAGTGACAAAAGCCGGTGGCAATTTAATGATTGTCATTGACAAAGATGAAGTAGAGAGCCAAAAAACACAGATGAGAGCATGCTACGTTGCCAGAATCCTATGATTGGCTCCGTTGACCCACTTTCTAGCTCTGTGGGGCAAAAAGAAATGGAAAATTACAGGGGCGATAAAGGTGAAGAAACTCCCAAGGAATTTGTTCCTAATTGTTTTCCCATTGGCTTCCAAAGCTTCAAGAGTCTTTTATGAAGGGAGAAGAGACTATGGTAGATGCAAGCTGTTTATGAATAGATGGCTTCCAAGAGCGCGGTGCATAGGTTATGGCCCGGAGGATGACGACAAATGGGTTAGGATCTTCGGATTACCTGCCCATTTATGGAGTTATCGGGTCTTCCAAACTCTTGTGGAGGCTTGTAGACGGCTAATCATGACCAATATGGACAACATATGCTCGCTAGAGTGGTTGAGGTTGATGGTTAAGGTGAAAGGGGAAATCCCATCAACGATCGCCATCTTTGATGGAGCAAATACATTCACTTTGAATATTTGGGAGAAAAACCACCGGTGTATGAGTCGAAGCTCACTGGCGTTCTGTCTTACTGGAAGGGGATGAGGATGATTCTGGTGGTAGGGGGCACCTTAGGCGAGAAGGAAACTGTACAACATAAAGCCGGGAAGGATATGGCGGCTATGTTAGGTGAGATTCAAATTCAAAAAAGGCAGAAAGAGGGGCAGAGACATGGGCAGGTGGAGGAGGATTAGATGAAGGTGGAGAAGAGAAAGGGAAGGCAGGATGTCAGAAAGATCAATGGGGGGAACATGCAAGTGGCTGTTATAGGCAATGGAGTAAACATGGAAGGAATAGAACCTAGGTGGACCACCCAGAGAACAAAACAGGGTTCAACTGATGATCATGGGGTGGTTCCTTAGGCCCACTGAGTTTTAGACAAATAGGTCGAGCCCATAGAAAGGAGGGCCCAACTCAGCCCATGAAGATCCTCCCCGATTAAAGAATTGAACGAAAGAGGGAGGGAGAGTTGGGCTTGGGAACAAAGGAGGTGAAGAAAGAGATGGTGAACAATAGGGAGACTTGAGAGAAGGAAAGAGACCAACGCTAGCAGGGACAACAAGGAGCCGGAGGCGAAGCCAGATGATACAATGAAGAATGCCGGCATTCCAATTGAAGAAGGAGAACACCTCCAAAATAAGTACAAGTTTCCGATAAAGGAAAATAAGTCCAACAATGTATAGTGAAGGAGGTAGAAGACAATTTGGAAGAAGGGGAGATTAGATACCGTGGGGAAATTGAGTGCTCATCTCACGACTATGCATTGGAATCAATAATCAGATCTGAAAATGATCCTAAAAGTGGTTGGATGACCGAGACCCAGGATAACGAGCGAAGAGGTGTTGAGGAGGCCCCAATAGGAGAAATCCCAGCGTTGGTTGACAATCCAGAGAGGATCAGGCCCATTGGTTTTGATCAAACAAAGAAGGAATGAGGATTGAGGGTTGAAGACTCATATGCTAAAGGGTATACTGAACTGTCCAAGGTGGGAGAAGATCTTATGTAAGCTACTTATGGCCCACAACCTGAAGAGTGGGGTTTGATGGAAACAATCGACAATGCAATAGAAGAGCCCTTGCTCATGATTCCTTCAACTCTAACATCGGATTGGGTTGTTAAAATGACAAAAGTCCTTAGTAGGAGGATGAGAATATCCGTTATAGGCATTGAGTATTAAGTTGAGGAGCTTTTTTGAGAAATTGAAAGAAGAGACATCTTGGCTCCGGTAGAAGAGGAGGATAGATTTGACAAAAGGAGATGTCACAGTAGAGAACTCTGACGTTTGGAATTTTCGGTAAACTATGAGAAGGGGGGAAAAGGACCAGAAGATATAGGGCTTTGTCGGATGAGAGAGAGGGAGGAAGGAAGAGGGAGGGAGCCTACTGTGCCAATTATGTTGATGAAGAACTGTCTATGTTGGAATGTTAGGGGTTTCGGGAGTTAGGAGAGGAGGTTAAGGGTGAAAGAAATGTATAGGAAGAGCAGGGTAGGTCTGGTGTGTCTGCAGGAGACTAAGCTTAGCCAGTTCGAGTGGAAAGAGGGGAAGGAAGTATGGGGTCGCAAAAATTGGGAGTGGGTTCTTAAGGAAGCGATTAATCTTTCAAGTGGGATTTTAATCGCATGGGACAAGGATTTGATTAAAGTGGAGGAAAAGTGGATGGACGAATTTTCCATTTCTAAAAAATGCAAGAATGCTAATGACTCTTTCTAGTGGAGTTTCTCTAGTGTCTATGGTCCCAATGATACTGACAGAAGAAAAAGATTATGGGAAGAGTTGCAGGAGGTTCAAGACTGTTGGGGAGGCCCATGGGTTGTCGTAGACTTCAACATTGTTTGAGTCCCATCTGAAAGAACGAGACAGCATTGATTTTCTTCTTAGATAAGGAAATTTTCTGACTTTATTGATCACAATGAATTGATCGATTTTCCCCTAGTGGGGGCATCTTTCACATGGTCTAATAAACAAGATTAGTCGTCGATGAGCAAAATTGATCGTTACTTTGTGTTGACTTCCTGGGAAAAACACTATTAGAACCTAAGTCAAATAGCTTTGCCATCGGCGGGATCTGACCACATTCCTATTCTTCTTAGCTTTAAAGAGAAGGTTCATGTGGTTTGAAGATTCTGGTCCAAGCCTATTCAGATTTGAGTTCATGTGGCTCGAAGTAGAGGGCTTTAAAGAGAAGGTTTTGGTGTGGTGGAATTTTATCAATGTTGAAGGAAAGGCTAGTTTTGTCTTATGGTAGAAGCACAAAATTTTGAAAGAAAAAAAATGAAACTATGGAATAGGGAGTCCTTTGGCATTGTTCAGCACCACAAAGAAGCCTGCATGTAAAAGATCAAATCCCTAGGTATGAAGGAACAACAAATGGGCTTATTGGTTGTGGAACAAAGAGAGTGATAATCAGTCCAAAGGGAACTTGGGGGGTGGCTCAGGATAAAAGAGGTTGGTGCCAAAAGTCCATAATATCATGGCTAAAGGATGGTGACCAAAACACATAATTTTTTCAAAAGATGGCGAATTTGAGATCCAAACCTAACTAGATTGTGAAGCTTAAAAAAGGCCCCCCTGGGGGGGGGGAGTGGGTGCAGGGAAGGGATAATATCTCGGAGGTCATGTCATATTTTTATTTGAACCTATATACCGAGGACTTCCTTGGAAGGCCCCAGTTGGAAAGGCTCAATGTTAGATGCATTTCACAAGACCAAAGAAACGAGTTTGAATGGTTGATATCGGTAGAAGATGTTAGAGAAGCCCTCGACTATTTATAAGATGAGAAGGCGTTAGGGCCTGATGTTTTCTGATAAAAATTTTCAAAGTTTTTTGGGACCTATTAGAGCATGATGTTATGACTTATGAGGGCTATTGGGTAGTTTTTCCAAAATAATTCCCTTTGTAGATCTCTGAACTCCACTTTTCTAGTGCTCATCCCAAAGAACAAAAGGGCTAAGGGTCTTAAAGACTATCGTCCCATCAACTTAATCGGTAGTTTCTACAAAATTCCTCCTAAGGTTCTTGCTCGCAGATTTGAGGTGGTCATGGAAAGCATCATTTCTGAATCCCAAAGAGCTTTTGGAAGGGGAAGGAAAATCCTTGACTATTCCCTTATAGCTAAAGAATGTGTTGATCATTAGGAGAAAAGTAGGTAGGTAGGAGTTCTGTTTCAAGCGGACGTGGAGAAGGCTTACGACCTCCATTGGAGTTTCTTGATTGACTCTATGAGAATGATGGGATTTGACCAACGATGGTGCCATTGGATTTGGACATGCATATCTTTGGCCGCCTCCTTCACCGTCCTTTTAAATGGGTCATCATTAGTTTTCTTCAAGAGCATGAGAGGCCTTTGCTAGGGTGACCCTCTCTCCCCTTTACTCTTCAACATTGTCATGGAGATGTTAGGCCGACTCGTGGTAAAAGAAGAAAGTATGGGGCTGATTCATGGTTGTCGAGTAGCTTTGGAGGGACCGTCAATTCCTCTCATCTAATTTGTTGATGACACTCTGTTCTTTGTGAAGGCAAAGCTAGACCAAGATCAAAACTTGCAGTGTCTTTTGATGTTTGAAGCAGTTTTCGGGTTAAAGGTCAATATGTTGAAATGAAAAATTATAGGAGTTGGTAGCATGCAGAATTTGAACTATCTAGCGGACGTCTTTTGGTCCTACGGCCAACCTCCTAGTCCTTTACCTTGGTCTCTCTCTTGGAGCTAAAGCCTGTTCAGTCGCTGTGTGGGATCCTGTGGTGGAGAGATTCGAAAGATGCCTAGCTTCTTGGAAGGGTAGGATGCATAGTTTAAAGTATCGCACGATAATACGTATCAGTACTGCGGGATGGGGGGACGGAACCCCCTAGGTAATCGAAATCTCCCTATATATTCCCATGTTTTGTGGTACGTATCGCGTGTCTCGTACGTATTGCGTGATACTTGAGAATTTTTAAGCCAAAAAATGCCTTAAAATGCCCAAAAGACGAGAGACGAACCCGTATCGCATCTAATGTCTCCCTAGCTTATCACTAACTTAAAAAACCTCTAAAAATTCATTTTTTGTGCGATTCTTCATAGATTTAGTTTACTAAAGCAAAATCTAGAACTCCACAAGACTGTTTCAATTGAAAACCTTTCTTTGAGCCGGATCAAAAGATCAAAACCGAAACCTCAAAATTCGTTAAGAACTACGGTAAGTTCTCTATTTTTGCTCCAATCATTCTATATTTTTTTATATGTCTTGCATATGTAATAGATCTACACATTCATGGAGTTATAAATAATTTTTGGAAATGAAAATTATTTGTTTTCAAAAAAATAAAAAAATTAAAGAAAATTCAAAAAAATTATACCAAATGAGCATTGTTTGGTCTAATTGTTTTATATGACATACTACACCCATTTTGCACATAATATGTCAATTTGGTAGATTTTTGAAAATAAAATATTTTTTGTATTTATTTAATAATTAATTATGTAAAAAATTCCTTAAAATGTCAATTTTAAAAAAAAAAGTACAGAAAGCATATTAGAATATATTGAAACATACTGTGTATGCTTCTCTTAATTCTACTATGTATTCTATATATATTTTTAATTTTTCTTATTTTTTTGTTGTACTTTTATTATACTTTACATTATCAATTAATGAGAATGACATTATTGTACAATTATATCATTGATTGTGTTTTATGTATGTGAATTTGTGGCTTTATTGTGCAATGTGTATTGTTATTTATCAACCTCTAACACTTAAAATCCTTGACATGCACAACAATGTTTGTCACAAGGGTACCAATTCCCAACTATTGATACCCAAGTGTGTAATAAAGTGTAATGGTTTATTAGTGTTTAATGATGCTTATTATAACATTTCCTAAAGTTTCATTCAAGTATTCTAAGGCTTACATAGTATTATCATAGATTCCATAGGTGACAACGTATGTCATGAGGGTGACGGTTTTTCCAATAATCACAGATGGTTGTTTTCAAGCACGCTTGCAATGTTTTGATGCGAACTCTCCAGTTACATTCGTGAATATATGAATCTAAAAAATCTAAATTTGACATCAATAATTGTAATTCATCGCATAATGGGTAAATCAAAGTCAATGATGCTTTAAAATTTAAATAAAACAATTAACTTACCTCTTGCATGACTAAGTCTTGCTTTGCTATTCTTGGTTCCAAGCGCATGATACCTTCTTCAGCCCTGACCACACTTCATCAACAATCGTTTTGTTATTGGTGTAACTGAAATTGGGGATTTAGAAAAAAGGCTGCATACAAAATACCAAAAGTTACACAACTAGAAAATGCAAAATGGTAAGTTATTGACTTATTGTGAAAAAAATTAATACACAGATATTATTAATACTTTACCTGCTGCATGTGAATCATTGTGAAGTTGTTTATTCCACCTTTCATCGATTATGTCCCAATATTTTTTATAATGTTTGACAACAACCTTAATACTCATCTTTGTTCTCTCCATTACTTCATATATAACAGGCACAGTTGGCTTCTCATCTTGGTTTACCACTCTTAGCACTCTCATTAGAGGCTCTATCACCCTAAAAAGCTCATCTTCCTTCGTCCAAAAAGTAGAAGTGAGCACAGTATTGCAAACATTCTCAATCTTCTTTTTGTCATATATGTCCAAAGCTCTCATGAACTTATCTATAGTGCAGCATGTCTGGAGGACAGCTTTATGCCTAAGGAGGTTTGATATGGCTAAATGCTCAGTGGTCAATTTAGAATCTAGTGATTTTAGGGCGGAGATCACAGCCACCTATTATTTCTCACATTAAATTGACGGTTGTTGTGCTATTATAAATGGTAGAGGTATTTTTTTTGTTTTCTTTTATTGATTTTTTTCCGCCTTTTAACATCAAATCAATACAATGTGTTGTGCATAGGGTCCAATATAAATGTTTTCTCTTCCTCATCAACTCTGTCGTATCCTAAAAAGCAGTCTCATTGTCCCTAACCTAGACAATATTTTCTTCTTCTAGCTTTTTAACAACCTGATCCATAAGCCGAAAGATATATTCTTTTGTTTCCTTATTATTATTTTTTTTATTAATTGACTTATGGAAAATCATGTGTCGATCTGAATAAATCACAAAATTAATAAGGGGTCTTCTTATCTTTGTCGTCCAACCATGACACATGATGGTACATCCATATTTCTTCCAATTTTTTTTCAACCCCTGGATATAATCTTTTAGTTCTAACAATTGTTGTCCTAGGAAGTGACACTCATTTGATAAGGGTTAGAACCTTTAACCTTATATCCAACATCAGCTATGGTGTCAATCATCATCTGATATTATGTACTCTTCAATGCATTGAATGGAATTGGATAATGTAATGGAATTGCATAATGTAACAGCCATTTGTATATTGCCAATCCAACTTTTTCAATATTTTTCTTACTAAATATATCCTTTAACTTTTTTTGTTTACTCCCTTTCCTTCTTAAGGAAGCTAGGTCTATCCATGTAGAAGAACTCTGAAAATGACTCCGTGCTCTCTCTCTTTATCTCTCAATGGGGTCTCTACCGCTACCACCTCGCCTTGAAGCTGGGCATGATCCACTCCCAAGCTCATACTCTGATCCCCTCCTTCCTATGCCAGTAGGAGGACCAAAAATTAATTATCTAAGTCTCTTTTCATCCATTGTTGTAGTTCTTAAACTCTCCTTGTATGCCATCTTCATCTGCTTCCTCTCAAAAGCATCCAAATTTGGATCATCCATAGTTGCATATGCTTTTTTTTTTTCTCACTATCATCTCTAGGTCGTTAACCCTTTTCTATCTTAATTTTTCACCCAACTTCAAATTGCCTCAACTCTGCACCTTTCTGTAAGTGTTGTTGCATAAGTTGTATGATCTCTTTCGGCACATGTATACAACTTTTCACATTTCCAGTTTTCAACGCGAGGTGTTGCTTCAACCTATACAGTTCCCCCATTCAACACCCTCCCATGATAATTACTCTTTACTTTTTTTTGTCTTCTGAAATTGCAACACAATACAACCACCCAACATGTTGTGGCCCCTTCTTACTCACACCTCCCCGGGAAGATCTTGCCATCTGGAAATAAAGAAACACAATAATCTTCATTCTTAAGTACACAAAGTCAAGAATAAAAAAAAAAAAATTAAGTGCAAAGTGGAAACCATATGTTAACTGTTAATTCTAAGAAAAAATATGAAATTAATAAATAAAGAGCTCATTTATTTTATTTTTTTACCATTTTATTTTCTGAAAAATTGAAAAACTAAACCATAAAAGTTGATTATTTGGGTAATTTCGGATATATTCATAGGTAATGTTTCAAAATAAATAAATATAACATAACCCATAAAATCCTTAATTATTTCGACAAAAAAATTATTTATTTTTATTTTAGAATAATTAAAAAATAGTTTTTTCATGAAAAAAATTGATTACAAAATAGTATGATCCTGAGAGGGAGGGGATCACAGTATTTTAACCAAGATAGTATTTTTTTTAATTTTTTTTTTGAATAATTAAAAGATACTTTTGAAAAAAAATTCAAAACCGACAGATCTGAGGTGTTCTACATCATATATTTATTATATTTTTTCTGATTTTTTATTTTTTGGAATATAGGTTTTTTTTTTTGGAGTCGGTCGATCTGGATCAAGAGTTGGCCTACTCTTGTACATGGTTGATTCTAGGCTAAAATGAGGACTATTTAGCGGAGTACGTTATTATGAAAGGGTGAAGGAGAGGTACCTAGGAGGATTCCAAGAATTCAAGGAAGGGAAGGTTTCTTTTATGAAATTATCATGGAGTCTATTTCTGTATGCTTTGAATATTGTGAGCTATGCTACAATGAAGTAATGGTTGACAAAATTCGGGAGAAATTGAAGGTGAGATTGGGGTTGGTGAAGTTCTTTGTTTTTTTAGATTAGGGTTTTCTTGTTGTTGACTACTCAAGTATGAGATTATGTTGCCAACGAAAATGGGTCTCTAGGTTGGTCTCGGTGTCCAATGACATAGCTCGAGAAACCCGAAGCCTTGTCTAAAACAGGGCTTAAATTGTGTACTTGTAAGGGACCCAGTTCATTCCATCCCACACCGCATTCTCCACATACACAACACTCAGTGATGGCATATAACACAACCTTCTCTTGGGTGGTAATAGGGTGGTTGATGAAAACGATCGCCATACTTCTCATTGATCGATTTAGCAGTGATATGGGTCTCATTGTGAACCTCCCCGGTATCCTTGCCTTGACCTTGAGAAGCTGTTAATGATGGTGTGAAGTTCATTGCCACGACTCTACAAATGTTGCTGATGTAACCTCCATTTGTGCAACCTTCACTGGCAACTCATCTTCTGTCTACATTTCAACTAAAAACCCCATATTGATTGAGAGGAACCCTTTTTTTTAAGGAGCTCAAATGTGGAGATTATTATGAATGATTAACCATGTTTAAGATGACCGTGGAACGATGGTGCTGGTGATGATTATTAACCCAAGGTATTCATAGGTTGGAGAAGAAGACGGTGAGGAGGGAAGAGCCATTGGAAGAAGACAGGGGTATTGTTGTGTTAAAGAAAAAATCATAACAACTTACCATGGTTGAGCTAGTAGGCCACGTGTCGGCTTATAGACGTGGTTGGAGCATGTATGAGCCAAAATCTGCTGAAGCAGATGGTTTTGCCAAGACTTCTGAAGTTACTTCGTCTATGGTTATTCTATATTTGTGTGTGTATCCTGTTCTACCGTTCTACTCTATTTAGGGCCATATCTTCCATTAAATAATAGGCACTCATCTCCTTTAACCCAAGTCGTTTTTTGCATTCCTCTTATTCTTTTAATACCTTCAACTTTCATCATTCACCCCTTCCCATTGGTGCATTCATTGGTCTTTGTTGCAAATGACCAAACTATCTTAGTCATCATTCCCTCATCTTGTCACCTATTGGTGCTACCTTAAATTCTCAGCTACACTCATTAGTGGCCCTACATTCCGCTCAAGAAAGCATTTGTTTTATAGCTGTTGTTTCACATCTCCCTTTCAATTTTTCAATGGTATGCATTAATCAGAAGGTGCTCTAGAAATACCTCTCCACTTCAATCCACCCCGCCCTAAATCTATGGGCAATATTCTCTACAATCTCTCCCTCCCTATTGATGATTGAACTAAGTGAATGGATGCTCTGAGGTATCTTTTATACACGAATTGTCTTTTACATGTCAGTCTTAACTATTCCCACACTTTGACTCCAATTTTTACTACAATTGCACTTTATATATTTTTCTTTGAGGTTTTCCTGGTTCTATTCCTTATGATATATATATATATATATATATATATATATATATATATATAATTATTTATTTATTTGGCTTATCTTAAAACCTTCTAATTATGAAACATCCCACCATAGGTCTAACATGGCATTTATCCTCTCCTTACTTCTATTAATCAAAGCTATATCATCAACAGCCAATAAACACCATGGGACCTCCCATATATGCCTAGTCACCTCATTTATAACTGTAGCAAAGAGATATGAGCTAAATGCTAACCCTAGTGTAAGCTTACTTTGATTGAAAACTTGCCCATCTATTTCTTAATTGTTCTTACATTAGTTATTGTTCAATCATGCATATCCTTAACTAAATGATGCAGAACGAGAAACAACCCATACTGAAATTTGATTGGTTTATGCAGGGATATTTGGAGATTTTGAATTTAACATGTTTGTATGGTAATAATTTTTATTTTGTCAATTTTAGGTTAATCTAGGCTAGTTTCTAATCAATCAGTTTTGGGATTTTTATTTATTTCCAAATATGATATTTATTTTTAAGAAAGTGAAATATGTACGTTCGTTACTTTTCTTTAGACCTTATTTGGGGAGCTCAAAACTTACCCGTTTTGCTTGATTTTGGTATTTGAAAGGTTACTCAGTTACCTTTTCAACGAGTCCAAGATCTTGAGAATCTGATGTGATTTGGGGAAGTTATGGCCGACATATTGGCAATGTATCATTTGGTGATGGGATTTAATTATTTTTAGATGTGATTTGGGGAAGTTATGGCTAAAATACTGGCAGTGTATCATTTGCCGATGGGATTCAATTATTTTAGAGTTTTATGAAGTTTAGTTATAGTGAGATTTGGAAAGTCTGGAATGTAAAAGTTATTTATATGCTTTGTAACTCAAAATTTATTGATGATTGAATGAAGTTTCAAGCGCTATAGCTGCTTTGTTCTCTAATGTGACTCCAAAATTTTAAAGATGTGTTGCTTTCAACCCTAGGCGTGACTCCTTGGTTCAACTAGTGTGAATCTAGTTGGTATCTTCTTCTCTTTCTCTATTATTTGTTTTCTGTATTTTCTTTTTTATTGCAGATTTCTCTATTAAAACACCGGAACAGAGTTTTCGTCCTGCATCAATTTGGTATTAAAGGGTCCTACACCATTAAGTTAATATTTTTATTCGATTTCCCTTAACGTTTTTAGAATTCATCTAATATCCTTTTTTTTTTGTTGAATCATCTGAAATTTTTTCGGGTACCTATAATATGCTTTCTCTAAGTCAATAAAGACCATATGAAGATCATTCTTCTTTCCAAACATTTCTATTAATTGCTCGAGAAAATATAAAGTTATTGTTCTCACTAGCATTGGAGATATTTGATCTTGTAAGTTGTAACTTCTTATGAGGACAGTTTTGGATGAGAAATTTTTAGCGATTGTAGCATTTTATCATTTAATAAGTTTCTATAGGATTTTTATTGGGAGCTGATTAATGCTATTTTCTTTTACATATGGAAGTACCAGCACAATGCTGTGTTGTCACTTATGCTTGCTTTTGTGACTAGACAATACTATTGTTGAATGCAAACACCATATTTAGTTTTCATGGCCATTATTTTTTCTTCAGTCTTAATTTTGAATTGGGTTTTGGCAGTTACCGCTGCTGCAGATGGTCTACAGG
>JAOXJP010258515.1:0-21265 GCA_025762735.1 Platanus orientalis | reverse complement strand
GATGTAATAAGGCAAGGGGGCCATTTCTTTTATTTTAGATTGGGGTTATTGTTGTAAAAGACAAGGGGGGCAGCAGCCTTAAAAACCCTACTCTTCTCTTTTATCTTTTAATGAAGAACTTTTGGAGAAAAAGAAATGGGAGTTGACGGCTACTTCCATATTCAGAGATTAGAGTCTAGGATTTTATCCTAAATCAAGTCAAGCTTGGTGAGAGGCCAAGGGAAGGTGTGCATACTATTTTTATTTTTTTTTGTCATTACATTGTTGTGAACAGTGATTTTGTGAATAGTGCCAACATGAACAATACCATCGTGAACAGTGACATGAACAGTATCATGAACAGTGCTTTATTTATTTATCTATTTTTTTGTTAATCTAGATCCAGATCTAGGCAATTTTATGTCCGTATGTTTCTATTTCTTCAATCTTTATGTTACCAATGGTGGAACATGAGTGATGGCTGATGTTGTTGGTGATCCAACAAAGATTTGGTTGGTTATCAAGTTGTTTCATGAGCCAATCCCTTTATTAACTGCTAGTATATTTTTCCTGCACCTGTTTTGAGGTTCCCCTTGTTATTTTTTTTATGAAACCAGCTCCAACCAAACCCCGTACCTTGGTAAATCCTTTTGGTGATAGACTTACCTTGTTTTAGTTATTGGATTGGTTTTTGTGAGCTATGTGCTACATCAATGACACAAGCCCATAACCCAACAATAAAACACAGCAAAACATACACAATATGTCTCAATATGTTCTACCATGTTTGGCCTAATTTTTAGACTTTATTTCATTTTTTAGTGATTTTAATTAATTTTTTATCATAAATATAAAAACTTAAAAATTAAAAAAATAGAATTAAGAGTGTGTATGTTTGAACACACGTTCTACTATGCTAACTGTATTTTTTTTCAATTTTTTGGCAGTATCCAATATTTTTTATTTAATTTATTAAATAAATAAAATATAAATATTTTTTCCATAAATTTACCAAATTAACATATTATGTAGATCATGAGTTATAGCACCTCATATAAAAAAGCGAAACCAAACGATGCCCATTTGGTGTATTAACCTCCAAGGAACTACAGATCTGCGATATATGTATAACATAAATAAAATCTAAGATGATTGAAATTAAAGATAGGGACTTACCAAAGTTTTGATGAAATTTGGGTTTTTGGCTTCGATCATTCAATCCAGTCCAAGAAAATGCTTTTCCTTCAAATAGACTGAAGTGGAGTCCTAGTTTTGGCTCCTAGTAGCTTGATCTATGAAAAAGTAAAGAAAAATGGATGTTTGAAGAAGTTTTGAGCAAATGGTAGAAAAAGAGTTTGGTCGTCGATATGTATCGACAAAATGAACACAAAAGTGCCCCTTTTATATGTTAAAAACGTATTGTATCAACGATATGTATCTTTGATAAACAAAATATTTAAAACCACTAATGGGTATTGTATTGGGGTCCACCGATACCAATACGTATTAGCCGATACGTATCGATACTTGATGCCATGATTATAATATTTCCGTATATAGTTTGGTACAATAAAAGTATACTAATATACCATATAGTGTATGCAAATAAATATTCAAATAAAGTAATTGGAAATGTTACACTACACTACCCATACATATTCCCCAATCTCTTCTTCTTACATACTAGCAAACCGTAATCTAATCCAACTAAGTATCAGAGCCAAGGAGAAGACTCAAGGTTATTAAACAAGAAGAAAGTCACACAAAAGATCTGCTAACGTCAGCACGCCATACTCTGATGTCAGCAGGTTGTATGATGAAATAAGCTATGGTATCACTGGTCAGGAGGTTCGTTGGTAGAAAATTTAAACTCATTTGGAGCAATTTTCAAATTTTATGATTTTTGCCATGAATTTCGAAGAACAAAAATCCTTAGATTTTTTCAATTTGAGGAGTTTTGTTTTTAAGCTACAAGACCAATCAACTCTTCTTTTTTTTTAATAAATCATATTTTTTATTGCATCCAAGAAGGTACAAAGAGTACAACGCAGATGGGCAAAGAGAGCAACAGCTAAAGGAAAACAATAGATTCCCGTTCAAACACTCAATCATAGAACTTCAGTTGTTTGAACATGGGAAGGTGAGACATCCAACCATACATGAGGGAAAGGACCTTCTCTGGGATTTTTCTCATATCAGTGGCTACCCATTCAAATATTCTAGAGTTTCATTCCATCCAAAGCATCCAAACAATACAATGGGGTGTCCCCCTCCATTAAACACGACCTTTAAAAGACAAATCTCTCACGGTCTCTTGGCTCCAACCTTCCAAGGTCTATTGAATGGTTCCGAGAAACACCCAAGCTTTTCTAAATCTGCCAACAAGGAAGACCCAAAAAATAAAAAAATGAGCAACTAGATATGTCAAGAATAAATGGCCGACAGATTCTTCCTCCGTGCCACAAAGGCTGCATCTGCTCTCCAAATGGAAGCCGTTTTTCTTAAGGTTATCTAGAGTAAGGGGTTTTCCTTTGTAGACAATCCATAGTAGGAAAGCAACTTTAGAAGGAAGCATTGAGCACCAAATCATCTTTGTTGGGCCTATGCTGGGGTTAGGCCTTACCAAAGACTCATAAGCTGATTTGACAGTGTGCCTTCCGGACTTGTCTCTACACCAAAAGAGGATGGCCTCTTCCTCATGGTTGCCTAGCTGAATGCTTTCAAGCCTCTGCATAAGGCTAGTTACCGCCCCTATCTCCCAATCATTTAATGGTCTCCTTAGGGCCAGATTACAAAGCCTTTCATACGGCCTATTTACTTTTCTAATTCTCCAACCCCACCTATCTACTCCGTATTTAGCAGCCACTACTGCCCTCCAGTGAGTATTTTTCACAATAGCAAACCGCCATACCCATTTAAATAGCAGAGCTTTGTTCATGGCTTTAAAGAACCAAAAGCCAAGACCTCCATTGGCCTTTGGATGGCAGAGATGATTCCAGCCCACCAGCGGGAACTTTGAGTTCCCATCATGGGAATCCCATAAGAAACGGAAAACAGAAGTCCCCAGAGCCTTTATTACAGATTTAGGGGCTGCAAAGGGGGAAAAAGAGTAAAGAAGGATAATAGATGATACACTCTTTATCAGAACCATCTTTCCACCTTTTTAGAGATACCTTCCCTGCCAGGAAGAAAATCTTTTTTCCATCTTTTCCTGAACAGGAGCCCAAATCCTCAAGTCCATTTGATTTTGAAGTTGTGGAACTATAGAAACAAGTCCCATGAGATTTGGTTAAGATTTGAAGAAGCTATGATGGATCTACGATTTTGAGGTTAACACCCTAGGCTAGTTATCAACTCCTGTGATTTGTGGAGTATACTACAGCACCAATTTTGCTTATATGCTTGAATGTGGGACTGTACTGTAATGTATTGAAGGTTTTGTGAGCATTGGTTGTTGTTTTCCATAGCTTATGTAAAGTTTAGGGGTTGTAGAACCCATCGGTAATGTGTTTGCAAGCTACTAACCTATCGAGAGGATAGGAATAACGAGTATGAAATCCTATGGAGTGTTTTCTGGGATATGCATCACTTATTGTGATTGATTATGAGAATACATCAGGAGTTTATCACTGTTTGGCCTAATGGTGTTGTGATTGGAAGTCAAATTAACCCTATATAAGCTCATTCCAGTCTGCAGCAACTGTACCTCCTCATGTGGAACAAACTGATCACATATCAAGCCTCTTTTTTGTGTTTGGGTGAAGTGAAGCTTTGGGAGAAGCTGTTGTAGTGGTGTTGACTTGTATTGACACTCTACGGAACTGATTCAGTCCTATCGTGTGGGAAGTAGGCTTGTGTAGCCCTTAGACCAGTGTACTCCGGTTGATGGTTGTAGTTGGCTGAATATGGCCATGAGACGTCTTGTTTGCAGTGATTTGTGTACTTGAAAGTGTTAGCTTCATCATCAAACATCGCATCGCTGCAATCTCAGGTTATGCAATTACCATGTGTTGAAATTTCCTTTGCTTGTTCTAATACTTCAGTCCTTTTTCATTGTTCCTCACCCAGTCATTACTGGATCATTGATTCAGGTGCTACAAATCATATGACTGCTTTGTCATCTCTTTTTGCCTTGTATCATATATGTTCTACTTGGAACAAGGCTTAGATAGCCGATGGATCCTACTTTATAGCTGGTAATGGAGATGTTTCTGCTACTTCCATTATGCTTCATCCAGTTTACATGCTCCCAAGTTTACTCACTTTATTGTTCATTAGTCACATCATCAAATCCTTGAATTCTAGTATTACTTTCTTTCATTCTTATTGTACCTTTCAAGATTTGGTGAGTAAGAAAATGATTGGTAGAGGATATGAGAAAGATGGACTTTATTTATTAGATACTTCACCACCTATTGCCAACCCCGTTCAACAACTTCCATTGAGGCCAATAAATCAGTTTCTAATGATTCGCTATATTAGCACAATCACCTTGGCCACCCTTCATTATCCTTTTTTTTTTTCAATAATTCCCTTCATTATCCTTGGTACAAAAGTTATTTCCTCAATTTCGTTCTTCTCCTAATTTCAGTGTAAATCTTGTGAATTAACCAAACAATAATAGTCTATCTATCCCTCCAGGTCAAATCGAAGTTTGGTTCCATTTTCCACTGTAAATTCTGATGTGTGGGGACCAGTCCCTATTGCTTCTATGTCTGGTTATTGGTACTTTGTTACCTTAGTAGATGACTTTTCGGGAGCCACGTGGGTTTATTTGTTAAAGTATAAAAGTGATGTACCTTCAGCTTTTAAATCCTTTTAAAAATGATAATGACTCAATTTGATGCCAAACTTCGTGTCCTTCTGCCTAACAATGGAGGTGAGTATATATCTAGCAATCTATCGTCTTATTTTGATTAGTCGGGCATTGTTCATTGGACCACCTGCCTAGGCACACCTGAACAAAATAAAGTTGCAAAGAGAAAAAATCGCCATCTTCTCGAAATTACTAGGCTTATAATTTTCACCATGCATGTGCCTAGCCTTTAGGCCTGAGGCTTTGCAAGCTGCCGCCTACTTGATGAATCGGATGCCCTTTCGCGTCCTTGCCTTTAAATCTCCCATTGAACTGATCTCCTCACTCTCAGGTGGTACTCTTCCACCTAAGACTTTTAATACAGGGAGATCTCAACAAGGATGATAAGTGCTGTTGTGTAGAGGCTAAACAGAAGCTAAAATAAGATTTTGAAATCTGAAATCTCTCTTAGGGGTATTTCTGGATTTTCCGTGTAGAATGTGTGAAATTACTAGAATGCCCCTAATTGTTCAATTCTGACTGATATCAGGGTTCTTTGGTCAAAATTTCACTGATTTTTGAGTTGATTTGATTTATCAAATATTAAAATAGCTTGAGGATTTTTTAATGGAGGAAACCCTAGAAGTGTGTGGAGAAAATCAAGAATAACTGACACAGAACAAAAGGGAGTTTGCTGGGGTTTGAGGGGTTAGACTTTAGAGAGGTGACTAATAAAGAAAGAAAACCCCTAAAAATTTTGAAGGAAAGCTCTCTACAGTGGGGCGATTTTAAAGTTCATGTAACCCTGAAAATTTTGGTTTAATGATTATAGGATGAGGAGCATGCTTCAAATAACACAGGATTTTCAAAGATATCGATGAATAAACTTATGCATATCTCAGTAACAATAGAAGGAATGAAATACCTGATTTATGAAAAAGATGGTTTGTTCTAACCAACCAAAACAGTTTCAATCGTGTAAGGTGTCTTTGCTGTCCAGATCAGTAAATAATGATTGTGAGTATCCTTCTTCTTGTTCAGATATGTGTAAAGTCAAGAATAGGCACTGAGGAATGGAAAGAAAGACAGAAGGAGAAGGATTAAAGTAATGGGAGATAGAGAAAGAAGAAGATCAAGAGAATCAGAACAGGGAAGAAGATGAAGATATGGAAGATGGAGGATGAAAAAGAATGGAATAGGGTTCGTGGATTGGGAGAAGAAAGAGAAAATGGAAAGAGAGAGGAGAGGTCGACAAGAGAGAAAGAGGGGGGAGAGAAAGCCCACTCACAGGTCAAACACAAAATTTCTTTATTCAAAATTATTCAATGCCCAATACATGTCGGTGACCTCATCTTTTATAAACCCAAAAAAACATCAAAATATCAAGCTTCCTAATATAGAAACTTCTAACTACTTGGCTTATTTCTAATCTTTACTTTCCCAAATAAATGGAGTTCTAAAATTAAAAAAGAAACTACTAAATAACCCCTAATAAGAGGGCTGTCAACCAGCAGAAAGGTGGGGCCCATTTGTTGACTTGTAGTCCACAAAGGGACAAAAAAGAAATAGCTATCGATTTTCCCTGACTACCCAAACAACCCATGGCTATTTTAGCCTTAATACAAATGACTACTCTCAAAAAAAAAAAAAAAACCAAAAAACTTGGCACAAAAGCCTTATTATTTATAAGTCCCTAGATACTAACTACCCCACATGGTTAGCAATCTTTGGCTGCATATAATTGAGTTTGAACTTGGGCTTGGGCTGCCAAACAGGATTTTTCTTGTCCATCCACTGTAGAGATGCTGTATCAACTTTTGGCCATATTTGCTTTGTTCATGTGCTTAAACCTAACCATACAAAATTGGATCATAAAGCTTGTTTTCCTTGGTTATGCCAAGAGCCATAAAGGATATCGGTGTAATCATCTTCCTACTCATAGAGTTTTTGTATCCATGGTTGTGACATTCTTCGTATCTTTTTCCACTCTTTTCTTCACAGCAAATGTCTCTTCAGATGAAGAGACGGCTTCTCCTCTTCCATTACCTGTGCAGTCACACATCTCTCCATCCTTTCCATTACCTCTACTACCACATTTCCTTGATGATGGAGGTCTTAGTGGAGGAGACAAAGTAAAACGAACTTCCATCACATGTTCCCTACCAAGAAGCCTCTTTTTTTTTATTAATCGCTAAGAAGCCACTTTGGATCCTCCTAAACAAGGTACTTCCCTTTTTCTATCCCATTCTCAAGACACTCTTGATGATTATTCAACTCTCATTGCTCTCTGAATGGATGTTAGTTCTTGTATTAAACATCCTTTGTCTAATCTTGTATCTTATAATGCATTATCTCCTTTCCAATCCTTTGTCTTTGCCTTGTTTCTGTGCCTCACAGTGTATCTGAAGCACTCTCTCAACCTGATGGAAGGCTGCCATGGAAGAAGAGAAGAGGGTACTTAAGAAAAATCACACCAAGTAGAAGACAACTCTCCCTAAGGGAAAGGAATCAGTCACAGATGGGTGTTTCCTGTGCAGCACCAGTTCGATGGTTCAATAAAAAGATGTAAAGCAAGATTGATGGTAAAAGGGTATACGTAGACATATGGCATTTGATTATCAGAAGACCTTTGCCCCAGTTGTCAAGATGAACTCCATACGAGTTCTTGTCGCCTTGCTGCCAATCAAAGATGGTCTTTGTAACAGTTTGATATGAAGAATGCCTTCTTGCATGGAGACCTTCAATAAGAGGTGTAGATGAAGCTCATGCCTCGGATGATGAATTTCACAGAAAAAGGGTATGTGTGCAGATTGAAAAAGTTTTGTATACCCTTAAACAAGCCCCAAGGGCATGATTTAAGCACTTCAAAAGTGCCATGGTGAAAAGCAACTACAAACTCAGGAAGATCACATATTGTTCATGAAGTGTTAAAGTGATAGGGTGATTGCATTGATTGTCTATGTAGATGATATTATGGTGACGGGGAATGACAAGGCTGAAATGAGACGACTAAAGGAGCAATAGGCCAAGTTTAAGATCAAGAATTTAGGGCAGTTAAATTACTTTCTTGAAATTGAGATAATAGTTGATGTACATGGGTTTAGAATACAATATGTAGAGGTACATATGTCTTTGAACAATATTGAGGTATACTTGTAAATACCCGTAGATGTATTTCTTACTGTTTTGATATATGAAGCAAAGTATGTGAGAAGACTTTGTACACTCTCCATACATATTCTCCCCAATTCTTCTTCTTCTCATCTTCTTCTCCTACTACTTGAAATCCTAACATATAAATCTCCAAAACTACATATTTTCACTTGGTATCAGAGCCTACATTCAATCTAGGGTTATTACGTAAGTTCAACCACTCACAGTCAACTTGTTAACGTCAACAAGCCATACGGTAATGTCAATAGTCATACAGTGACATCGGTCATATAAGTTCAAACTTGTAGATCCTACATCGTTGTATTCTTCTGAGAAGTTTTCGTTAAAGGCCCAAAGTCCTTTGAACATGTTTTCTAGTTGTTGAGCATCTTTTTGTGATTTTTGAAGTATTTTCCAGTTTTCACAAAATCTCCAGATCTGATCTATTTAAGGCCTTGTTGATTGATGGGTTAAGGTGCATCTGGATCATTATTTGATTCTAAAGCTAATGGAACAAGTTTTGTTTGATTACATGGAATATTGAGTTACATCATTTTTTGGTATAACCCCATTTTTTGACAAGATTTGGAGTTTTTGTTCGATTTGCTCATACAGGGAGTTGTAGGCTGGGTTTTTATGTGGAATTGGTTCATCCCAACCAGAGCTTTCATTTGGAAGAAGTCTCACCTTGTTTGATAGAGATTTGAGTGAGTTATGAGCATTTTATGTAATGTCAAACCCTAAAAAACGTAATTTATGGTTATACTTGTGCATGTTCTCTTTTGTTGTTTGCTACTACTCGAATGGTATGGGTTCATGATTGTTTGTAGTATCAAGGTTGTATAATCTGAAATTATTTGGTATACTTTGATACCAATAGAAATACCTAAGTTTATACCCAACTATATCCTAGAGGGAGCTGAATAGGATATGGCACTAAATCTTTTTCTTAAAAATTTATTACAACCTTCTTAATTGCCTTGACCACTTATGCCTAATTTAATCCAATTATTGATGTTCAATTAATTCAATAAAATTCTCAAATCATATACCAATGATACAAATTCAAAGCCTTACGGAGATTAAATTTGTCTGGTTCAATGTTCTTAATTTAATATGGCAAATATGCAATATTAAAACTGAATTGTGTGCCTATTCAGTTGGATTTAAGTGTGTTGGATCTACCAATTAATATAACAGTAAAAATAGATAATTCACAATAGCAAACACACAATCATTAATGTACACAATTATTAACAATGATTTTGAATGCTATGAACACAATAATAGACCACGAGGCTCCATCATGCATTATAGCGAACTATAGCAGAGTAGGAACAAGGCTGATAGGATCCCTAAGATCAATAATCACACGAATATAAATTGCACAAGTAAACTAACACCAATCGCACAAAGAACGTCAGGATGTATAGTGGTCCGGCCACCCTTCCGTGCCTACATCCACTCTAGAAATCTCCTCACCAAGTTACTTGATTTTTATTATAGATACAAGTACAATTTATATTTAAAAAAATCAAAAACCTTAAACACTTACAAAACCTTTCAGGGAATCCACCCGTTTTATAAGCCGCACGTCCAATGGCTCTAGTGGATGTCAAACACACTTTCAATGGCTTCGATGGAAGTAGAACTTGTTTCCAGTATCTCTGGCAGAAGCCTCAACAAGTAATAATGAGATTTTTTTATGTAGAATGAATGCCTCTCAATAAACTGATTTACCAATCACATCCAATTGCGTTGGAGAACTCTTCTAGATGAAGATTTCAAAGATTTACCTTGTTTCTGATTCTGCTCTCCGCACTTTCTAGGGTTTTCAAGGTTTGAAAACCCTAAGCATGACCAATACTAAATTTTCCAATAAAGAGTAACGATTGGATCGTGTGAAAGCTTCTCACAAGAACTTCACATGATCAGAGAACAAGAACTCCCCATAAATCAAAAGTTTTTTCCAAAAATCTTCTTCTCTTTTGTTATTATGTTATGTTCCCTCTTATGTTCGAGTTTTCAACGAAAGGTGATCTTTAAATAGAGGGTTGAAAACCCTAATTCAAGTCCCTTTAACGGTCATAGAAAATTTGGAATGATATGTGCAATGTTGGCAAGATTTTTTCCAAATCTAGACTATCTGGATCAATCCACACGTTCCTGGATCGATCCAGGACTTTCCAAGTTCTATAAGATCAATTCAGAAACTTGTTAAATCGATCTAGAAGTTTTGTCCCAGAACTCAGTTCTGTTGGATCAAACCAAGAACACTCTGGATCAATCGAAACTTCTAATCAATCTAGTCAAGGACTGGATCGATCCAAACTTTTAAAAAACAACATGTTTTCCATTTTTTGTTCATTATTTACCAAGTTTGACCTGTTATGAGTGAAAGCTTACATTCTATGGTTTATGGGTAGTCCTCTACAACCAACTTAGGGCTTTGGCTCAGTCTCCCACTCAATTACCACTTACCATCTTAATTTCATTGTTTTAACCTTTGTGGCTCTGATGGTTGGTACTTGATGAGCTGCTTTGATAGACAACTTGAATTCTTCATTGTGGTAACTCATTGTATCTTGATCTTGTGGCTTTTCTTCATCTGGCTTGAATGTTGTTCCTCTTTTACATTTACAAATACATACGCATACATGTAGTCCTATACAAGATCATCTACTCACAAACACCCTTTTGACATGTAATTGACAATCACATAAATAATACATTAGCATAATCTCAATTCATATGCAGCCTTAGCTAGTTGGGGTTTTTTTGTGCAAGTTTAAGGTGGTTTTTTTGGTCGTATGCCCTATTGGTGGTGTCTCAAAAAAATGTGCAACAAGTGTGAAGTCCTATAATGGCTATGTAGCCTTTGTTAAGTGTGTTTCCCTGCTGATTTATAAGCATTAGCCCCTTCGTTGTGCTCATTGGTGGTCTTGAGTGCTACCTGATCTATTCTGAGCCTGGATCGAATTGGTTAACAATGAGTACTACTGGTAGTTTTCTTGGAACAGTTTTCATGTGAAGATATTTGTTAGTTGATAGCTATTGTATGTAACCTTGGTGTGTTGGTGTATCATTTTTTTGGTTTGTGATCTCTTAGGAGTGCCATTGTGCTTGTGTTAGGCCGTGATGGTGTGGTGCCTAGTGCGTTTTTGCTACTTGTTCCTTTCGGGTTCTTGCTTCATTTGGTTGGCTATGTAGTCCCACCTTTGTTTAGTTTGCCTTTGAACTCTTATTGATATTGGTTACAGTGCATTTTTTGGTGATTTGGCTCGTTGTTTGTGTTTGGTCTTCAGTTATGACACAATTTCCATCTAATGGTGTCTTCTCTACATGTTCTAGTACCTCCGCCTCTTCTCATAGCCCTTTATCGCCCAGTCATCCCCAGATCATTGATTTAGGGACATCTCATCATATAACTAGTACGTCTAGCCTCTTTTCTTCATATTATGTTACTTCAGGCAAAGACAATGTATATATTACCAATAGCTCCTTGTCTTCTATGGTTAGTACCAATGGCATTTCTCTTAGTTTATCCTTTTCTTTTGTGTTTCATTTCCAAATTTTAAGTTGAACATTGTTCCAATTAGTCATATTATAAAAGCTTTGAATTATAGTGTTACGTTCTTCCTTGCGTATTGCGTTTTTCAAGGCTTGAAGATGGGAAAGAATATTGATAGAGGACATGAGGATCATGGGTTGTATCGTATGGATAGCTATTCTTCAGTTGTCTCTACAATTCAACAGGCATCATCTCTTTCACCTACAGCTCAGTTGTCAGTCACCCCTTCTATGCCTTCTTCTCAGTGTGATCAGCTTCTCCTGTGGCACTTATGCCTTGGCCATATCTCCAATCCCATGTTAAAAAAATTCTTTCCAGATTTATGTTCTTTTGTTTCTAATTTCCATTGTGAAACCTATGAGTTGGCCAAGCATTGTCGTTCCTCCTATTCCCTGACTATGAGTCGCATTTCTTCTCCATTTGTTCTTGTTCATTCTAATGTATGGGGACCTTCTTCTGTTACTTATTTGGTTTTGTGACCTTTATTAATGATTACTCATGGGCTACTTAGATTTACTTGTAGAAATCCAATGGTGAAGTTTCTTTACCCTTTCAGTCGTTTCACAAATTAGTTGAAACCTAATTTAACACTAAACTCAAAGTTCTTTGTTCCAATAATGGTAGAAAATATATGTCTCATGATTTTTCCTCTTACCTCTCTCAGCAAGGCATCTTCCATCAAACTACTTGTCCAGGTACTCCCAAGAATAATGGGGTGGATGAGAGGAACAACAGACATCTCATTGAGATCACTCATGCCTTGTTTTTCCATTTGCATGTCTCTCAAGTTTTTTGGCCTAATATTCTTCAAGTTGCTGCTTACTTGATGAATTGTATGCCCTCACGTATTCTAGGATTTAAACGACCTCTTGAACTTCTCTCGTTTTTTTTCTTGAATATTGCCTTCCTCCTAAAGTCTTTGGTTGCATATGTTGTGCCCATGTCCCTAAATCAGATCGTTCAAAGCTAGACCCCAAGGCTCTTAAATGTATCCTCCTTAAATATGCTCCGACTTAGAAGGGCTACAAATATTATCACCCCTCTACTCGGAAGCCCATTACCTCCATGGATGTCACCTTTCATGAAACCGTTTCCTTTTTTTCCCCTAGCCAGCCTCGTCTTCAAGAGGAGAGTAGAACTGAAAGAGAAGAGGAATACGCTCCTCCTTTACATGTCCCTCTGTATGCTTTTGATGTTGATAGATATCATAACTAAGGAGAGATGAATCAAGTGGCCATTCCCAAAGAGAAAGACTAAGTAGAAACCACCCAAAAGAAAGCTTGGGTACAAGATTTCACTCATGTGTTTGTTCGACGAAATAAGAAGAGCATTGCCCCTGCCTCTCAATCTCATGTGCCTCCCCAACCGGTCTCCTCGTCTCCAAGTATAGCTCCTCCTAGGGGTGGCAACAAGCCAAGTTGAGCCGAGCTTTGCCTAGCTTTGCTCGAGGTCGTCACATAAAGGCAAAGTTCAAGCTCGTGACGAGCCTGAGTTGCCGAACTCAGACTTGGCTCAAGCTCGGAAATGTAGGCTTAGCTCACCAAAAAAAAATTAAAAATCTTACGTAGTGAAAGCCCCTAGTTACCATTATGGGTTGACATGTGACATTTATAGGGGTAAAGTGTCAAAACATGTTATTTGTGTACATGTTTTGAAACTTTTACCCTGTAAAAGTCACGTCACATTTAACCAAAGCACAGAAAGGGGAGTGAGAAGCTGAACTTACCTACAAAGAAATCGGAGAGTGACATTCGGATGAGGAATCCTCGTGGGTTGAACCTAAATCTTATATAAACAGTTGCTTTTCTTCAAAAAATCAATAATTTCATATCACTTTCTTCCTCAATTTATCAGCACAACAGTCGTTAGCTTTCAACTTTCATCTGGTTGAACTTTTTGCTATATCTCTAACCACTAAAACTAAAAACAAAAAAAAAAAACAAAACAAAACAAAAAAGTCAATCCAGTTCGTTCATGAAAGAGAGAGAGAGCATTGTACCTGATAAGAGTAAAGGGAGATCTATGAGAATGAGGGGAGATGCAAGTGAAGGGCCCCAGCTCTTAGTGAGAATGGATATGATTCATATGAAGGGCGTTAAGGCGTGAGATGATGGAATTGGGACTATTGAGGCAAATAAAAATTTAAAAAGAAAAAAAGAAAAGTGAAAGTGTAAGGAACAATAAATAGATTTAAATTATTGTTATTTTTATGTTTCTTCTATTATATTGTCAGCTTTCCCTTTTCTCAATAAATTTTTCTATACATAGATATTTTTTTTTTGTATCCTTTATTATTTGTTTAATATAAAAATACAACTAACTAACATTGATAGTACTAAGTCATAAAAGGTGGTCAAATGATGGTATGATACCCTATCCTATAGACAATTTGATTCTATTTTATCCTATAGACAATTGGATTCACTTACTTCCTACCACCTGGGTATTGGGGTTATACACGTCAAATATATCTCAAATCACTCTCTCTTATGCGACAACCATGTTCCAAATTTTGATAAAAGATGAAAAAGTTATATGATAGAAATAAAAAATTCAAGTTTTATTCGAATGTGTTTCACTATATCTATATAATATTATATATGAATTCTTTAAGGGGTTGTGCTTTTAACAAGCTGAGCTTAGTATAGCTCAGCTCAGGCTCATTTACTAAACGAGCTCAAATAAAAGCTCAAGCTCAACTTCACGAGCTTAAAACAAGGCTCAAGCTCGGCTCATTGCCAACTCTAGCTCCTCTTGTGCCCCGTGATGATTCACATCTTCCTATTGCTATCAAGAAGGGTAATAGTTTTTGTACAGTTGTACCCAACATTCTATTGCTAATCATGTATGCTATGACTCCTTGCCTTATTTAGGGATTTTTCCACCTCTTTGTCTTTTGTTGCTATTCCATGTAATATATCTCAAGCCCTATCTCAACCTCACTATAGAAAAGCAATGAAAGAGGAAACGAAAGCCTTAGAGAAGAACAAAACATGGGATGTAGTATATCTTCCATATGAGAAAGAACATGTAGGTTGCAGATGGTTGTTCATTATAAAATTGCAACCTAATGGCACAATGGAGAGATACAAGGCAAGATTAGTAGTCAATGGCGACATATAGGGTTGACTATCAGGAGACCTTTGCCCCTATTGCAAAGATGAATTTTGTTCGTATCTTGATCTCTATTACTGCCAATCATGGATGGCCATTGTTCCAACGTGATGTCAAGAATTCCTTCTTGCATAATGACCTTGAAGAGAAAGTTTATATGAGGCTACTTCCTAGCTTTATGCACTCTACTGGCAAACAGAAAGTATTTTGCTTAAAGAAAGCACTATATGGGCTTAAGCAGTCCCCAAAAGCATGGTTTAAGAGATTCCATAGTGTCATGGTCAAGAATGGTTATAGACAATGCCAAGCGGATCACACCCTCTTTGTAAAGCATCAAAAAGGGAAGGTAACAGCACTCAACGTCTATGTCGATGACATTGTGGTTGCAGGTGATGATCAATGTGAGATCAACAACCTGAAAGGTTTTCTTGTCAAAGAGTTGAGATCCGAAATTTGGGGCTTCTCAGATACTTGCTTAGAATCAAAATTGCTAGATCCAAGAATAATATTTTCCGATCCAAATGCAAGTATGAGTTAGACCTCCTCTAGGACTCTGGGATGTTTGGATGTAGACTTTGTGAGACTCCCATTGAGTCTAACCACTGATTACAGGCAAAGCGAGGCCACCGACTCATTGATATTGGTCATTAACAAAGACAAGTTGGGAAACTCATATATTTAACCTTAACTAAGGCAAACATCTCTTATGCAATTGGGATGGTCAATCAGTTTATGCATGCCCCTATGACAAGGCACCTTGAGGTCGTATACCGCATTCTTAGATATTTGAAGAAGAGTCCAGGTCAAGAACTCTTGTATGCCAGTTGACAACAAGACCTCCACGTTAAAGCCTTTACAGATGCAAATTGGACAGGTTCAATGACTGATAGGAGATACACTTTTGGCTACTACACGTATATAAGAGGTAATCGTTTCACTTGGCACAACAAGAATCAGCTAGTTGCAGCAAGATCAAGTGTAGAAATAGAGTTTTAAGCCATGGCACAAGAGATATGAGATATTATGGATTTGTGGACTTGTTAGGGTGTTTGGCTTCTGCTCCCAAGTTCCTATGCAGTTGTACAATGACAATAAAGCCGCAATTAACATTGCCCATGATCCTATCCTGATACTCGTAGATATATAAAGCCGCAATTAGAGTTTGGTTTTAAAATACGTAGATATATTTTTTATTGTTGTGATATATGAAGCAAAGTATATGAGAAGACTCTCTACACTCTCCATACTCTTCTTCTTCTCCTACCTAAAACCCCAACACATAAATCTCCAAAACTACAGATTTCCACGGTAACTAGTTCCAATAAAGAAATTTTTATTTCACAGTGAAAACATGTTCTTGATCTTGTATAAGAGACTGGCTTGATAGGGCGTACGCCTTGTGAAATCCCTATTGATCCTAACTATAGACTAAAGGAAGATGAGAGTAACATTATTGATGCAAGGAGATATCCAAGATTGGTGTGCTATCTCATATACTTATCTCTCACAAGTCCGAACTCCAAACATTGCCTACATTGTCAAAGTTGTCAGCATTCATGCATGCTCCCACAAGATCTCATTTAGAAACTGTGTACGAAATCCTCAAATATCTCAAGGGCTGCCCAAAGAAAGGCCTCTTGTATGCAAGAAGAGGTCATCTACATGTGGTATGTGGAGGCATACATAGATGGTAATTAGGCCGGTTCAATTATGGATCGATGATCTACATCTGATTATTGCACTCTTGTAGAAGGCAATATAGTCACATGGAAGAGTAAAGGTCAAGTGCAAAGGCTGAATTCAAGTCAATGCACCTGGGATCAGTGAGTTGCATGGATTTGGATGTTTTTAACTGAACTTGGGTTCCTAGTTCTATGACCGATGAGCCCATATTATGATAATAAGGCAGTGATCAGTATTGTTCATAACCCGGTCCATCATGATCGAACCCAACACATGGAGGTAGACTGTCACCTTATCAAGGATCATCTGAAGTCTGAAACCATTTGTATGCCATTTGTGAAACTACAGATCAACTTGCAAATGCCTTCACCATAGGGCCACACAGTATACAGATTCTTCTATTGTTGGCAAGCTATGAAGGTGGGATCTCTATTCTCCGGCTTAGAGGGGGAGTGTAGAAATAAATGTCTATGTGAGAGCATGGCCTTATTGTAATGTTTCGTACATAAATTTGGTATAGTATAGGTATACTATACTATACCGCATAGTGTATGCACATACACATATTCTAATTAAGTAATTGGGAGTGTACACTACACTACCCATACATATTCCCCAATCTCTATAATTGTTCTTCCCCCAAACCCTAAATCAACCAAACTATAATCCATCTAATCCAACTAAATCTATAGTTGGAGATGATGGTTTCAAGTATTTTTGTTGTTGAGAATATCTCCATAGCTGCCATGATATTTTTGCAGTGTTTCCAAAGACTACCATAAACTTTCATAAACAGTTCATTTCCAAGGGTACAAAAGTTTACACCAAGACCAAAGTTAATTCCTTGCTCCTCAAGTCTAGCTTCTTCAATAGATAATCTAATGCTTCCAATGTGTCTCTAGGAGAAAAGTCGTGACCACATATTCATTCATTGTCTGTATTCTATGGAAGTTTGGGGCAGGACCCTCAGAGAGATTGGCCTTGCTTGGGTGTTCCTGCATGATTTCTCCAGTCCGCTTTTCTCCTGGTGGATCGCTAAGACTTCTTAGAAAGAAAAGGTTTTGTGGAGATTGTTGTGCCTGGCAGCCTACCGGTATATTTGGCTGGAGAAAAACCAAAGGGTCTTTGAAGGTTGTGCGGAACCGGTCTTAATACTTCCAAGAAAGCCAAGGATTTGGCTTGCTTCTAGAGTCTTAATTATAAGTTGGGGGATGACTATTCGGTGGCTTCCTCCAAAAGGGATTGGCTCTCTCTTTTTCTGTAATCTTTTTCTTTTTCTCTTATTAGCTTTTCTTATGTTTTGTCTTTAGGGACTTCTCATCCTTTTTGTCTTAATGAAATTTTATTTATCAAAAATAAATTCTTGGACTGTAGAGAAAATTTCCCCCAATTATAGACCAAGTCAGCTATTTGTAATCCCCAACCCTCCATCGAGACAAGGGACCAATCAATTTCCAAATCACATTTTTCATGAGTCAATCAACTATTTCTCTTCCACTTTGTTCCCTCCATAAGCCACAACAAAACCATGAAGATCTTCTAAAGAAATTTTCCCTCTAACCACAAACAAACAACTGAACCAATTCATGAAGCCATTTGCCACATCCTCTATCAAAACTCACCATATTTACGCAGCAGCATGAAGGAACTCTAAAATAGTAGCTTAGTAACAAATAAATTGGTAGTTCACATTCTCATTGTCTTTGTCATAATGCCTCTGTAAATAAAACTTTCTTCTATAGAGATTTAGTTTCTACAACTCTTATAGAATAGCAAATAGGTACCGGAAGGCGGCAACCTATAACGATGCTTTATACCAGAAGGCCAAAACAACCATTGTTTGTTTTAAGTATTGATACATATCGATGCATATCTACTAATATGATTCATTTCTAACATAAAACCCATTGATGCCATATTGGTGCCATAGCAGAGACCACAAAACCCCTTGTTTATGATTAGTTTTGCAGGGGAGAATCCCTACCATGGTTTAAAGTATCATGCCATACAGGGCATATCGCACGATACATATTAGTATCGCAGGATGGGGGTATGTTATACCCCCCAATTTTAAAACTTAGTTGTATTGTAGCACATGCCATGAGTATCACACGTGTCTCACAATATAGGTGAATTTTTCTCAAGAAAACCATTAAAACAGGGCTCAATACGCAATACTATTAGAGTATCGCACCTCGCCCTACCGTATCACCGATTTCAAAAAACCCTCCAAATCCCTTTTTTCACAAAAAAAAAAAACTTATATATTTAGCTTCCTTTAGCTAAATCTATGGCTCAACTTGAGTCCATTTGAATTTAAAACTTATATTTGGGCCAGATAGAGGGATTAAAGCCAAAACCCCAAATTTCATCAACAACTACAACAAGTGCCCTATTTTTTTGCCAATCCTCTAGATTTTTTTATGTCATGCAAATGTGATAAACCTACACATTCGTAAAGTTCAAAGTTATTTTCAGAAAATAAAAATATTCATTTATTTATTTATTAAAAAACACACCAAATAGGCATTGTTTGATCTTTTTTATATGAGATACTTCAGCCCATTATCTTATAATATGTCAATTTGGTATATTTATGAAATAAAATTATTTTTTGTATTTATATATTTATTAAATAAATAAATAATACTGAAAAAATCAAAAAATATAAATAAATAAAAATACAAGAAGCATATTAGGACACATTGAAACATAACACTTCATTCTACTATGTTTTTCGGTATTTTTTTACTTTTCCTTATATTTTTAGTAAAAACTTAATTCAAAAATTTACAACAAACATGGTAGAACATTTTAGAACATACTGTGTATGTTTCTCTATGTTTTATTGTAAGTTACTTTTTTTTTTAAGTTGGTTAGAAGTCTAGAGACTACTACCATTTCTATATCTTATTGTATTATATTTCTCTAGTTTCACTTTGTAGTTGTACTTTTGTAATATTTTGCATTATCAATGAATGACATTATTGTTTGAGTTATACATTTGTGTCATTGATTATATGGATTTGTAGCTTTATTATGCAATGTGTAGTGTTGTTTATTAACCTCTAACACTTAAAGTACCAGACATATGAGACAGCTTGTGTCACGAGAGTACCAATTTCCAACTATTGATACCCAAGTGTGTAATGAAGTGTAATGGCTTATAAGTGTTTAATGATGCTTACTATCACATTTCCTAAAGTTTCATTCAAAAATTCCAAGATTTACATAGTGTTTCCATAGATTCCATAGGCGACAGCATATATCATGAGCCCGATGGTTGTTTTTATGTGTAATGATTCTTAAGTGTGTATTAGTGTTTATTCTATCAAATCTTGAAGTTTCATAAAAAAATTCATTCATTTTATTAGCATTTCCCCTTGTTTTAAGCATTTTCCTATAATACTCTGCGATATGCAATACATATTGGTATCCCCAAGGTGTGATACAGCGCGTGATACCGATACTTTAACCTTGGACCCACTATTGTACTATTCCACACAAAATAAAGGACTCCCTTTGGTCACAAACTCGGATTTGATCTAAGTCAATTGATTGATCGCCGAGTCCCAAAATCCAAGAACTTTGATATGTCCCAAACTTTAACTCTATCAAGGCTAGTTATTTTATATGTTGCATGATTCTACCCAGTTTACGCTTTTATGGAGTCAGCAGTTTTTTAGATAAATATAATATTGTTTTTTAAATTAGTAAAATAATACACAAGATGTGCATATGATTTGATTGAATTATTTTATATTTGATATATGAATGACCTTGTTGGGATAAGGCTGTTTGTTGTTGTTGTTGTTGTTGTTGTTGTTGTTATATGAATGACCTTCATAATGTTGTGATCTGGTATTTTCTAAAACTATTATTTATCAGTTAAGTAATAATTATATTTTTTTCTAAGTAATAATTATATTTCTTTCCAGTGTTTTATTGTATTCTTATAATTATTCGTATTTTTAAATAAAAAACAAAGAATTATATTTAATTTCTATAACTTCCCTTGATGTTTTCCTTGCATATGTAATGATTCATATTATGTGTAATGGTGCTTAGTCTAACATGTCCTGAAGTTTTATCCAAAATTCCCAAGGTTTCCGAAATCTTTCTATAGTTTCCACAAAATCCTCTGATGTTTCTATCAAAGTCTTGGGTTCGTTGGTTAAGATTTAATAAATTTCTTCGGTTTGGATGTTTTTCTATCATTTCCTACCTCTATACCTCCATGTGGATGAATAGCTTGATCATTCCCAACCCTAAATGTGATGAGGGTAACAGTTATAAATAACCATCATAGATGGATGATAATTCTACTGATGTAATGATTCCTAGGTGTGTATACATATTCTATACAAAGTTCCCAATGTTTCCATAAAGTTTACATAGTTTCCATGATTTTTACAGGGTTTCCAATACATTTCCATGTTTTCAATGATGTGTTTCTGTTTTCATGGGGATCAAAACCAAATCTTCAAACCTTGCAAACAGCCAACCCCAAGATCATTCTAAAGCTATGAGATTTATGCCTAGCCAACAGCAAAAGTGATGCGGACAATCAAGCAAGACTTATGTATGTACCCCCACATAAAATGGCACGGCTTAAATGTATATGTTATGTAGGGTTTTCAGTTGTTATCCCATTTTTCACTTTGGACCCAATTTTTCTATGGCCAAAACTTGACTTCTTGACTTGATTTTGGTGTAATTAGATGGGTTATTCGGTTACCTTTCTAATGAGACCAAGATTGTGCAAATTCGAGGTGATTTGGGAAAGTTATGACCAAATTACTAAGGGGTGGTCAAAACGGAAATAGTGTTTTTTAGGAAGTTTTGAATTTCAATTTTTAGGAAAATAAGTTTTTAAAAAATTTAATGTTTTTAGAAAACTTGATTAGCAAGTTTAAGAATTTATGAAGTTTCTAATTTTAGCAAGTTTCCAAATGCTTAAGGTTGTAAGC
>JAOXJP010258504.1:0-21268 GCA_025762735.1 Platanus orientalis | reverse complement strand
TCCTCAAAGGGATAAAGCCTCATACTTTCAAGGTGTTGGCTACTAGAGCTCATGATATAGAGCTTAGCATTATTGCACATGAAATCTAAGGTTGGGGGATGCCTGAAAAAAAAAAAGAGAAGAAGACATTCAAGAAAGAGATAAAGTCCTCCAAAGGCATAGAAGTCATGATAGTTACAACCAAGCCTATCAAGATTTGGAGAATACATTGGGGTTTACACTGTATCCTCAAAGGGATAAAGCCTCATACTTTCAAGGTGTTGGCTACTAGAGCTCATGATATAGAGCTTAGCATTATTGCATATGAGATCCAAGGTTGGGGGATGCCTAAAAGAAAGAGAAGAAGGAATTCAAGAAGGATATAAAGTCCTCCAAAGGCATGAAGTCATGATAGTTATAGCCAAGCCTATCAAGATTTCTAGAAGGAAAAAAGAAAAAAGTAATGGCAGCACGTCCCAAGATAAAGGGAAGGCCAAAATATCTCTCAAGGATCTTTAAGCAAAATTGTATCATTTTCTAAACTCTGATGTCTCGGGAATGCTTTATGAGCTACTACAGTTAAAGCTGATTGAGCTCTTGCCTTCAAAGCATCCTGAAGAGATAGGTTGTAAAAATGATCCAAAATACTGTTGCTATCATCAGGAAGTTAATCACCCAATTGAGAAGTGCTTCATCCTAAAAGAAAATATCATGGACTTGGCATGACAAGGAAAAATTGAAACCAATTCCACTGAGGACGTAGCAGCTGCCAATATGACGATAGTTACTTTTAGCTCATTCAGTCCTACTCCTGTATCAAGCTCATACGTGATGCCGGTTCCAACTTCTCAAGATGTAAAGGTGTTCTCTCCACCTCATTAATTTACATTTGGGTCATTGAACTTTATCACTATCAGCCCCATTATAGACTCGTCATCCAACTAAGGGCATGTTTTATGTCATTCACCAAGACAAGGGCAACAGGTTTCCTTGGTTGAAGGTGTACATTCCAAAGTTGAAGTGACACCTTTTGATGATGAAGGTTGGACTGTAGTTACTCGGCATAAATGGAAAACTCAACACCTTCAAACTCCACCTTGTCCAAGCTAGGCCAAGACGACACTGAAGGAAAAGTAAGTCCAAGGCTTGAACAAAGAAGAAGAATAAAGGCACAAGGAAGAGTCAAGCATAAAAGGTTCTGCTTGCTAACCCTGAAGATGCTCTTAAATAGTCTCCTTGTATGCCAATGACTCTTTTAGAGTTCATGCCCAAGAAATTCCTACAAAAAGAATGTGTAGGAGTTTATACTATTACTTGTTATGCAGTTCATGAAGGTGAGGCATCTAAGGACGATGTTGAAGATATGTCTGATGTAGATTCCATTTCTTTGGATAATGAGAAACAAGCTTCAAGTGGTAATCTTCTTAAGCACCTAAAAGAAAATTCAGATGCTGGAGAAGAGAGTTTTCCCACTAGTAGTAAGCCAGAGCCGAGTACTTCTTATATGACCACAATCACATTTGTAGATGAGGACTTGCAACTTGGTTATCATTCACAAAACAAGCCCCTATATGTCATAGGGTACATGCTCAAACATAAAATTCAATGCATCCTTCTTGATTATGGATCTATGGCCAACTTTATGCCAATTCGTATAATGAAGAAAATAGGCATTTCCATAGATGAGTTGGCTTGCATCAAGTTGATGATCTAAGGCTTTAACCAAGGTGGACAATGGGTGATTGATATGATTTAACTCAAACTTATGATTAGAGACCTAGAGTTAACCATGCTTTTTCATTTGATTGACTATAAGACACCGTACCAGCTTCTCCTTGGCTGCCCATGGTTGCATGAGACTAGAGTAATGCCTTCTACATTGCATCAGTGCTTTAAATATTGTCAAGATGGAGTGCAGAAGTGAGTTGCGACTAAAAATTAACCATTCACTAAGGTCAAAGTATATTTTACAGATGCAAAATTTTACCTAGATGATGAAGTGATTCTAGATGCATTACTTGTATCCATCACCATTTCCAATAAAGCTCACAAAGGGAAAGAAGTCCAAGACTTTACAAGTGAGCCATTCCTTGATGTAAAGCATTAAGGTGACTAAGAAAGTTATAAGTCTGCACTTAAGATAACACTTCCTGCAAGCATAAAGGCACCTCCAATATTACGTTTTGTGCCAAAGTTGAGACAAAAGGAAGGGGATTCATTATTTAAGGCAATGACCAATAAAGGAAAATCTCATATTTTAAGGGCCGATTTTGAGGCATTACAAGAAGACTTAGTTCTTTTAGTCCATACTGTTTCTGATACTATGGTCCTTAAACCATCTCTGACAGGGTTTGTAAAGGCATCTACATTAGTGCCCACTACATTGCAAGCTGACAAGTGAAATTCTTCAGAAATTGAGTGAAGAATAGATGGGTGGTATGATCCCATTGTTTGTAAGTTTTTAAAAAATGTTGGATATAAAAAAGAAGAGCCACAACAACTGGCTGAGCTTTCTCCTGCACAAACTGGTAATGTAATGCATGGATTAACTACAATGCAATGCAAGTTGTGAATGACAAGGGAGAAAATTATTCTATCAAGAGCTAGTATTGGGTCAGCCCCTCCCAAACTTGTTCACATTTTAGGCAAAAAGAAAGCATTCACTCATCACATTACTATTGAGGTCATAGACAAACCAAAGGAAAAAAAGTCAATGCCATCATGTTCTTTTGCTTTTGATCGGATCTGTGAGGCAACCTCATCTGCCTCAGTATTTGATCGATTAGGGGGAAAAATGGATTTGTCTAATAAGAAAACTCGGCCATGGAAAAGGTTTGCACGCTCATGCCTTGGTCCATAGTCTCGCGAGGCCAAATAAAAAAGAGGCATCCAAAGACGACATCGACAAGAGATAGATCTTGTTATGGCTAAAGGTTGTGATGAACCAAGAAGTTCAATCCCTTTTTACATGAAATGGAGAATGAAGTTACACGTATTTCCTAGTAAAGCTCTGATTGTTAAATAACACACTATTGTCTTCACCAATCAACCAGACTAAAATCTCAATGATGCAAACGAGCTTATGCAAGATGAGGATTCCAACAATTATCAGGAAAAATTTAAAGATATTGTCTCAGTTAATCATATCATAGTCTAAGTGGTCGAAAGATCTTCCTTGGATAATGAACTTGAAGAAACTCCTACAGTCTTTGAAGAAGGGGGGCAAGCAACTGTTGATAAACTCAATGAGTTAAACCTTGACACTAAAGAGGACCCTTGACTCACTTACATAAGTGCTTCATTAAGTCCAGATGAAGAAATGACATATCTCAAATTGCTCTAGGAGTACAAAAATGTCTTCGCTTGGAGTTACAAAGAAATGTCTAGACTTGATCCCAAAGTGGCAATTCATAATCTTGCTGTCAAGCAGAGTGTACGTCCTATCAAATAAGAACAATGCAGCTTTTAGTCTGAGTTGCTTACACAAATTAAGGTTGAAGTCAATAATTTGATTGAAGCAGGTTTCATTTGAGAAGTAAAGTACCCAACATGGATTGCCAACATAGTACTGGTGAAAAAGAATGGGCAAATATGAGTGTGCATTGACTTCAGAGACTTGAATGATGCATGTCCAAAAGATAATTTTTTCCTTCCTATCATTGAACTTATGGTTGATGCCACTATGGATCTTGAAGTCTTGTCTTTTATAGATGGTTCATCAGGCTACAATCAAATTTGGATAGCCCCCACAGATGAGGAGTCGACTACGTTTTGCACTCCAAAAGGGATATATTGATATTGCGTTATGCCTTTTGGGCTAAAAATGTTAGGGCTACTCATCAACCCACAATATATAAAATATTTGATGATATATTTCACAAAGTCATTAATGTTACGTAGATGACTTGGTTGTAAAGTCTAAAAAGAGGGCAAACCATTTAAAAGATCTATGTAACATCTTTAATTAATTACGAAGATATCAATTTAAGATAAATCCATTGAAGTGTGCATTTATAGTTACTTTAGAAAAGTTCCTTAGCATTATAATTAGACATCGTGGCATTGAAATCTATCAATACAAAATTGAAGCCATCCAAAATATGCCAGAGTTTCAAGATGTACATGAGTTGAAAAGCCTGCAAGGAAGACTTTCTTACATCCGAAGGTTTGTTTCAAACTTGGTAGGCCGTTGTCAACCCTTTGATTGATTGATGAAGAAAGATGCACCCTTTATGTGGGATGATGCTTGTAGGAATACTCTGAAGAAAATAAAAAATTACATCCTTAAGCCACTAGTTTTAGTTGTACCAATTCCTGAAAAGCCACTAATTCTCTACATCACGACGCAAGAACAATCGTTGGGGGAACTTCTTGCACAAATCAATAATGAAGGGAAAGAAAATACTCTTTACTACTTGAGCTAGACTCTAGTAGGAGTAGAGTTGAACTATTCAACCATGAAGAAGACATGTCTTGCTCTCATCTTTGCTATGAAGAAACTTTAGCACTATATGTTGGCACATACTGTTTGGCTCATCTCATATGATGATTCCCTCAAATACATCATGATAAGCCTAAATCTCTTTAGAAGATTAGCTAAATGGGTTCTTCTTTTATTAGAATTTGAGATAGCTTATTTGCCTTGAAAGACAGTGAAAGGATAAGCCTTAGCAGATTTTCTTGCGGATCACCCAATCCCGACAAAATGGAAATTATCTAAAGACTTACTTGATGAAAAAGTATTTTACTTAGATATTCCACCCACATGAAAAATGTTCTTCAATGGTGTTGCACGTAGAAACAGAGCTGGGACAAGAGTGGTGTTCATTACCCCACAAGGTGAAGTGTTACCTTTCTCCTTCGCCTTAATGCAATTGTGCACAAATAATGTAGTTGAATATCAAGCTCTCATCATCGGGTTGAAGATGACCTTAGAGTTTCAGCTTCACCAGTTCAATGTATATGGAGATTCTCAACTTATCGTAAATCAACTCCTAACAGAGTATAATGTACAAAAGCCAGACTTGATTTCATACCACGGTTATGCTTGCTGGCTTCTAGAACAATTTGAAGACATCACCATTGGGCATATGCCAAGAAGTGAGAATAAATAGGTGGATGCCTTAACAAATCTTTAAGCTATTTTAACTTTGCCCAAAGAAGAAACAACTACAGTTCCTGTTTGCTAACGATGAGTACTAACTCCCTTGACATACATTAAGGACAAGCATCAACATAGTAATATTGTCTCTATGTTTGAAATTGAAATTAAAAACTAGAGACAACCACTTAATGATTACTTGCAATATGGGAAGCTACCAAATGACTTAAAGCATAAGACCAAAATACGACGACGTGCGCCCCGATTCTTATACTTTAATGGTCAACTTTATTATCGTTCTTTCAATGATGTTTTCAAGAGATGTCTTGGAAATAATGAGGTTCAAGGATATCTTGAAGATGCTCATTTAGGAATATGTGGAGCACATCAATCTGGATCAAAATTCCATGACTAGTTAAAGAGGATGAGATTTTACTAGCCAACAATAGTGAAAGATTTGATGGAGTATGCAAAGTGGTGCAAAACATGTCAATTCCATGGAGATTACAATCATTAACTTCCAGAACCACTACACCTTACTGTCGCTTCATGGCCATTTGACAGGTGGGGACTCAATGTAGTTGGTCCACTCCTAAAGTCATTGAAACACCATCTTTACATCCTTGTTACAACATATTATTTCTCAAAGTGGGCTGAAGTTGCTCCTATTAAGGAGGTGAAAAAAGTGACTATTGTACAATTCATAAAAAACCATATTGTCTTCCGCTATGGGATCCTATGGTACATTGTCACAGATAAAGGAAAGCCATTCAAGAACAACTTGATGGACCAATTTTGTAAAAAGTTTGGGATAAAACAACGACTTTCTATCATGTACAATGCTCTCGCCAATGGACTTGCTGAAACATTCAACAAGACTCTCTACAAGTTACTCGAAAATACCGTGTCAAAGTCGAAGAAAGATTGGCATGAGAGAATTAGCGAAGTGCTATGGGTGTACTGCACATCATTTTATGGTGTAGAAGTTGTTCTTTCATGGAATGCCAAATCCCATCACTATGAATTACTATCCAAGTAGAGCTTATAGATGATGAAAATGCAAGGTTACGACTTACAGAACTTTAGGCACTAGATGAAAAGAGGTTGGAAGTACAACAAAGACTAGAATGCTACCAGGCTCACCTCTCTCGTGCATTCAACAAGAAAATTCAGCATAGGTCTTTTCAAGTTGAAAACTTGGTGCTTACAGTTCGGTGACCCATCATCATGTTTTACCATTCAGGAAAGAAGTTTAATCCAAAATGGGATGGACCACATGTGGTAAGAGAAGTCTACTTCGATGGTGCATATCTTCTTATCACACTAGAAGGACTGTGTTTCGGTCCCATCAACAGGAAGTTTCTTAAAAGATACTATCCCTAAAAGATTTATTGTATTACTCCTATCCTATATGAACATAAACTGCGTATGAAAAAAAAGATCCCAACATCTCGGGTTCCCTCACTACACTCTTGGCCCGTAAAAGTATAAACTGTGAATGACAAAAAAAAAAAAAAAATCTTGTCACACTCTTGGCCCACAAGAATATAACTTTGAATGACCAAAATAAGAAAACTCTTATACTGCTCCTAGCCAGCATGAGCATAAACTACGTATAACAAAATAAAACCCAACATCTCGGGTTTTTCACCATACCCCTGGTCTATAAGTGTATAAACTATGAACGGCCAAAACAAGAAAAAAGTCTTATAAAGCTCTTAGCCTACACGAGCATAAACTGTGTACGACAAAATTCAACATCTGAAAGTGTAATTAATGCAAGAGGTAGAGCATGTTTTGAACTTCATTATGGTTTGATCCAGCTTTTTGGTTTGTGGGAAACTTATGACATTGCTTTAAGTTTAGCCTCACCTATAAAAAATGCGTACCTATACAAAATTATAGGTTACCATATGAGCTAATGTTTGGCTAATCTAAGGGAAGCATGAAAGACCCCTTATTGTCTATTTAACTTTATAAATCTTTATTTTTACAAATAAGAAAAGGAGAGAGGAATCCTAAACCATAACTCATCTCAATCTTGTATTGACTGCAATAAATTTTCTAGAGAATAAAAATTGTACTCTGAAGTTAGAAAGATCACTTGTAGAAAAAAACTTCAATAAAAAGAGAAATATACTTCTATAGTTTCATTTCATTTCACCTCATGAGTTTTTTCTAAAAGATAAAGGATGAATGATGCCTAACATGCTTTGAAGTCTAGCATTAATACTCTGTTTCCAAGATCACCATACTTCAGCCTATAGAACATGTCCACTGCTAATGTAAGTGACAATGGATACTCTCATCCGGCTGGAAGATAGAGGATACCACGTCTATCTCTAGGATTACTTGCTTCAGCCTGTGAAACATGTCCACTACTAATGCAAGGTGACGATGAAAGACATCATCCTGCTAGAAGACGGACACTAGTATTGGTGAATCTTCTCTCTAAATGATGAATGATGCTTAACATGCTCTGAAATATAGTACCAATACCCTATTTCTAGGATCAACATACTTTAGCCTATGGAACATGTCTACTACTAATGTAAGTGACAACGAATACTCCCATTCTACTAGAAGATAGATGATACCACATCTATCTACGAGATTACCCACTTTAGCATGTGGAACATGTCCATTGCTAATGTAAGGCGATGATGTGAAGCACCATCCTGTTGGAAGATAGACAATAATATTAGTGAATCTTCTATCTGAAGGATAAATGATGCTCAACATGCTCTGAAATATAACACAAATACTCTATTTACAAGATCACCATATTTTAGCTTATGAAATATGTCCACTGCTAATGTAAGTGATAATGGATACTTTCATCCGGCTGGAAGATAGAGGATACCACGTCTATCTCCAGGATTACTTGCTTTAGCCTGTGAAACATGTCCACTACTAATACAAGGTGACGATGGGATGCACCATCTTACTAGAAGACGGATACCAATATTGGTAAATCTTCTCTCTAAATGATGAATGATGCTTAACATGCTCTGAAATCTAACACCAATATCCTATTTCTAGTATCAACATACTTCAGCCTGTGGAACATGTCCACTACTAATGTAAGTGACAATAGATACTCCCATTCTGTTAGCCGATAGATGATACCACATCTATCTACAAGATCACCTACTTCAGCATGTGGAACATGTCCATTGCTAATGGAAGGCGACGATGTGAAGCACCATCTTGTTGGAAGATAGACAACAATATTAGTGAATCTTCTTTCTGAAGGATGAATGCTGCTCAACATGCTCTGAAATATAACACAAATTCTCTGTTTCCAAGATCACCATACTTTAGCTTATAAAACATGTCAACTACTAATGTAAGTGATAATTGATACTCTCATCATACTGAAAGATAGAAGACACTGCATCTATCTCTAGGATCACCTGTTTTAGTTTGTGGAATATGTTCATCGCTAATGCAAGACGATGATGGAAAACACTATCATGTTGGAAGATAGATAATAGTATTAAAGAATCTTCTATTTGAAGGTTTTGATTAAAGGGTTTCCTGTAAAAAGATACAAGAAGAACAAAATGCACCACAATTCTATACTTGAAAATTAAAAATTACATTTTCAAAAGCCATAATGATTCTATAAAGCAATGCAAATAAGAATTTCTTCAAGTTGTAAGGTCGTGTTTAGTTATGGATACCTGATTGATTCAAGAGAAAAAAGGAATTCACTTTAAACAATGACTTACCAAAACAAAGGAAGCAACAATGATTACTATGAACTGACTTCAGTGTCCAACCAAAACAACACTTGTTACAAGGGTGCTACAATAGAATATGGTGGCAGTGCTGTAACAACAAACCCGACAATTTCTGCAAAAAAATGGTATGGCAAGTGCCGCATCAAGTGGATCATAAAATGCCTCAACATTACTGTTGGCATGGTAGAGTGGCACGCTTTCTGGTGGTAGACAGGTCTTAAACAAAGGAGCACAGTTCTAGATAATGATATTGTATTACGTGGCCCTATACGTAGGGCCCATTTAGGAGACTAATCACGTGTCCTTTAAAAGTATGGACTTGGCAAATCCCTCAGATGGTTTTGACGCTGCTCAAGATTCCGTTTCTGTTGGAAGAACCAAAGCGTTATACCCCAAGCATGAGGATTGCAGACAATGGAGCCCGCTGAGAGCAGCAATTCAACATGCAAGTGATGGACCCGTGGATTGGGAGGAGTGACATGGGGTGCAAACAAAGAAAAGTGGTCTTCTTTAGAAAAACGGGCTCCCTTGTATCCCCAGTTGGTTGGCACGGGGAACCTGGAAGTTCAACCATTCCTATTGTAAAGGATTTCATAAGATAGGATGTTCTGGTTGACAAATTTCCATATTACAATATTCTTGGCTGATTCTTGGGACAACATAGGCACCCTTTGGAGAGAATTGAGGCCACTATATAATGTAAGATGTACAGAAGGGGTTGAGGCTTTGTGTAGGATTCTATTTTATTTTAATAAAAAAAAAAAAAACTTTGAGACAGACCTAGAATTAACAGCTACATGGTCCTTTACACGTGTTGAGGATGTTGAATTTCTGGCGGATGCAATATGTTCATGTTTGAATCAGGCTGTGGCGATATAAGAAGACCTTCTGAAGCCTGTTGTTGAGACTTTAGGTCACCACAAGAAATTACAATTAAGAGAATTGAGCAATTACAAAAGCATGGGCTGACAAGCATCAGAAGAAGTGGTTGGCACGATGGTGTTTAAGGTGCATTAGGAGACTCTTGACCTATTCTATCAGTCCCACGGATCAAAGGTTCTAATTCAATGGCTTCAAGTAAAAAAGAAAAAAAAAAAAGATACAAACACAGTTGTTTTGCATCAAAGTATCAAAAAGGAAGGAAAGAGACAATTGTCCAGAATTCATCTTACGGCACTTACTGCTATGCTGCAATAGTGCTTAGATCAATACTGGCAGAATTTCAAAAGGATATAAGTGAATGACAGAAACTGCCATGCATGATGAATGATTATAGCTGAGCGACAGATGGATGGAAAGATGAAGTAGAGATGAAAAATTCCTAAAGTACCAGTTCTAAGCCATCAATGATGAACAAAACAATTGGCAGATTGTAGTTCTAGGAAAACAGAGATTTCATCGAGAGATGGTTAAACAAATTCAAGAGCGCAAAAAGAATAAAAAGAGAGAGAGAGAAGGTAACAAAAGTACCTGTGATGAAGACTCCACCACTTCTCGAGTACTTTCCTCTTTTGTTCGATCACCTCTCTCAAGTCGCACAAAGGAAAAAATAAAGGGGACACCTTTCTTATATAACATAACAAATGGATGCAAAATCGATTTTATTGCTAAATTTTTTTAAAAAAGCAACTTCCTTAAGTCTAGGCCAAGGAGAATAAAGAATAAGAAAGTGTAAAAAAAAGAAAAAGAGGGTGTCGTTTCTAAAGGAAGCATGGGGGCGATGGAGACCTATCTATTGGGAATTAAAAAAAAAAAAAAAATTCAAATTTCCCTTCACGTAAGATATGAAGACCACTTCTAATTAGTGAGTTTGATTTGGTGGCAAACATCAACATTACACTTGCAGCTGTGTCAAAGATTGCCGCCCCTGATTGATCCAAATCTGTTGATAATAAAGCAAAGCACATAGTTTGATGGCCAAACAAGACGCGGTCTCCATGACTATTGTACAAGGGATCTCAAGATATTTGGTCATGATCGTTCCATTGGATCTACATCAATACGTGCTATCACTACAAGATAGCCTAATGCTATTGCAAACCAGTACAATACGGGATCTAATAGCATTACATCTTGAGCCTATGGTGCATGTAAACCAACTAAGAGTCAAGACGTCGTAATAAGGTCGGTCACGTGTGCTCTTTTCCAAAGATGAAGACCAAAGGTCTTATCATAGATCAAATCAAAGTCAAAGTCAAACAAAAGAAAAAGAAAAGGTCGAGATGGTGTCACCATCAAGCACATCATTTCGACCTCGTCAACAAAAAGATCAAGGATGCATTGCCTCACTCACGTCACTTGTACTTCCATCAACGCATCCTTGAAGGGGTAATTTGTAGACACCTGAATTTTGCACAAATTACAAATAAGGGTCAATAACCTCACAAATCTACACAAAGAGACTCAACAACCATACATGGGCCTTGAACTTATAAATTAGGCTTAGTTATATGAACAAGTCCATTAGGCCTGGTCTGGATTTTAAATAATAACCCATAAGACCACTAAGCCCATTTGTCTCATACCATTAGCAGGCTCAAATCCAACTTGCATGGGACCCACAAGAGAGATTTGAATAAAATTAAATCTAGATTCTCTTGGATAAATAAGGAATGTTGTGCCACTCATGGAATACAAATAATTCCATAAATTTCCCTTCTCTCCAAACAAAAAAGATACAACCACTTTTTTAGACTAAAAATGGTAAGAGCATTCAATCAACACCTAATCAAGGGTTTGAAATGATTCTAATCCTAAGTCTAGAAATACACCTCTTTTACATAAAGATAGAACATTTTGGAAAAATACTTCAAGAAAGAAGCAACAAAAAGAAGAAGACTTCAAAGCATCTCTGTAACTCTTGAAAGACTTGAAGACTCGATGCATACTTTTCAGTCTTTTCATTAACCAAAATCCATTGGTAGAGAGAACTTGCATCTCAGAAACATGCCACAAATTTAGTCCTGAAAGTGAGATTCGCGATGTTTCTCTCCTTTTCAGATAAAGCGTGAAGCATTAAAGAGAAACTATTCCCCTACAATTAAACATTATCAACACCTGAATCCAAAAAACATGCCGTTAGACCCTTGGATCTTCGTCAACGAAAATCAGAGGCTTATTTTTTATTTTTTTAAAGTGTGTAAAATCAAAGAGTTGTATTTTATTCATTTAATTAAAATATTCATTTATTGATTTTGTTATATATATTTCGTATTTGGGATTTATGCACGAAATTTGTGTCTATAGTAAACATCAAAAGCAAAAGATAAATACATAAATACACATACTAACGTTTGGAACAATGATCTATCACTTTCACTATTAAGCATAATGCTATATATTGGATGAAGACAATTGCTTTGAAGTCCTTACTCTCTTCCTAGAGGTTTGTTGCACTTCAGTTTCTTTAGTTAGCAAAAGCACCATACCAACATCCTTAGTATTGAAAAACCAATGCACTCCCAAAGAGTTTGTTCACTCAAAGAAAGAGATGAGAGACCATAGTTTGATAGATGAATCCTATCTAACTTCGAATTGACAAGAAACTAGAAATTGAGCAAAACTAAGGTCAACTATACAGTTTTGGATAATGGTTTGAGTAATATTGAAAATGAGTGTGCTTTTGATGTTTTTAAAGATATATTGTTTTCCATTTTCAAAATTTTTCTTGTTTATGTGTAGTCCTTACCTTATCTTTTTGTAAAGGTTCACTACCATATAACGACGACATAGCGAGGTGATAGCACCTCATGTTGTGTCCTAAAACCCATACCTGTAAGGCTACAAATTTTGGTACATGAAATTAATTTATTCATTCTGATACCATTTAAATTGCTTATAAATTTTTTTGCTTTAACCTTCTTATATAGACATAGCAGAATTGCACAAAGAAATCATAACCATTTCATTCCATTCACATGAGTCTAACATGCTAAATAAAATCCATAATCTATGATTTCAAAATCCATAATCTGAAATAATTCAACTAATAATAACCAATCTCCATAACTAAAAATCCAACTGATTTATTACAACCCATCATTTAAACTGAAATAAACTAAGTAAAATCTCTTTAAAACAAATACTGAATCAAATAAACCTAAGCAAATAACTAAATCAAAGTTATAAAGTCTCATGTCTCATAAATAACAAATAACAAAACAAAACAAAACTAAATTTTCATCTTCTCGCCTTATTAATCCATGCTACTGTTCTACCTTATCATCCTCATCATCTAAAAATAACGGTATCAATCCTGTAAGCATGACCGACTTTGCAAATAAACATGAACACTTAAAACATTCAGAAACACTTAGGTTAGTGAGCACAAATAATTTTATGCAAAATAGATAAAACATGTCTTTCAAAACATTTAGCTTTTATGAACACCTAAATTTTGACTTGGGTTAATTAATGGGACCAAACAAGTTCATCATAGTAAATGATATAATCAGACTATAGGCTACCCTAGTTTATGAAAAATAGGCCAAAACTCTAGCATCCTCTGAACCCTAGACATTGATACTAAACCTGGACTCTAGGTGATTAGGCACCCCTAATAGGCACCCGGGTTACAAAAGTAAAAAAAAGTCAATCTTAAGTCATGTGCAATAACATATCAAAGATTAGTCAAAATACACCCTATCTAGTCAAACCCTAATTTTTTGGAAATCACCAAGAGGATGAGGATCCAAATTTTAGCCTATCAAATCTCATGTTCTTCAAAATTCTCTAGCCGTCATAAACCTTCTCACATTGAAGTAGCATAGGTTGAGAAATTATCATTTTATCCTCATACTCTCAAAATATCTCATTTCCCTCTAATTTAGACCCTCAATGAATCCCCTGAGCTTCTCCCATCACCAAATCAGATCTTATACCCTCCATACATAACCATCTCAAAAAATCTATCTAATAAGACAAAGCTTCGGCAAATTCGAGCAACCTTCAATATCTCAATTACCTCTAATTACCAAGATATTCTAGTTTGTATTAAGTACTCGATAAACCCTTAAAAATTCTCCTTATGTCTGAATGCAGAATAATCAGTGGCCATTGTTTAATTCTTGTCATATCTCCAAAAGACCCTCTCTATCCGAACCATCTAAGGTCTCAACCTACTTCATAATCTCAAAGTTTCCTTAAGTCATACAAAGACAATTTTGGCTGTATTTGACCTACGGTAAGCTCCCAAAAATTATTCGGACAACTAAATTTAAAGCAGTTAGTGGCCATCTCAGTTTTTTCCAAGGTTTCAAAACTAGCTCTCAATCTAAGACATTATTAAACCCATTCTACTCTAATTTCCTTGATTTCTCTAAATCAAGCCTAAGTATTTACAGCAAGCAACGAACATTCAATAGACCCCCAGAGATTCACTAGGAATAAAAAATTCAACCAGTTAGTAGTCATATTTTGATAGCTCTAAGACCTTCAATAAACTCTCACTCAGGACTAGGACATTAGGAGGCTCAATATGCTATAATCACCTCATCCTCTCAATCAAGTCTAAAACAATCTTGTCTGTCTTTGACACACGGTGCCCCTAGGAATTCCCCTGGAGCCTAAAATCTGTAAGGTCAAGCCCATTTTTTCAAGTTTTTCTATGCCTTCAAAAGACCTTCCAAAAGGCCAGATTAATTATAAACTCAACATAGCCCAATTACTCATCATTTCATAAATATGGGCTGTATTTCTTGTCAAATGACCCCCCTTCAAAAACCTTTTGGAGATTCCTCGAGAATCTGATTGTCAGTCTATTAGATCCTGTGTTCTTAAGACTCCAAAAGCTACAATATTCTATGGCCTATGATTTTTTCACCTAGAATTCAGCAAACACCAATTTCGATTCCGTTAAGGTTTTGGCTTTAGACAAATCAATGTTTCAAATGTAGATTCTAGCTTGGGTATTAGTTTCGCGAACAATGTGAACCTATATTTCACAAAAATCAAGGGCTACATTTCAAATCAAGGCTCTAAGATTCAATTTTACCATTTTAACCCTATTGTATGGGTTTAAGACATTTTAGAGTAATTGAGACTTTGTTTTGACCAACTTACACTCACCTGAATTCAATTCCAACAATTGTATTGCGATCGATCAGAGCATCTGAGAGATGCAGAAAGCACGGAGAATTTGAAACTTTTTAAGCTTTAAAACTCGAAAAAGTAAACTTAGATAGTAAGGGGCTTCAAAATTTAGTAAGTAATCATTGTTTTTTGATATTTATGAAAAACAATCATTACACTTCTAGAAAAATCTTCAAAGTGGCTTTGAGTTAAGGCCTTTGATTTGACATCAACTCAAAACCACTTTTGATGAATGGTCATGATCATTTTCCCTAAACCCTAACCCATCATCCACCCTTGATCCCCTAAACATCATCTAAACCTTTAAAAAACCACCTCCTTACCGCCACTCTCCATCTTTCCCCCTTTGCCACATGACACCATCGAAGAAGCTACCTCAGCTCACATGTGTGTGGTTGGGGTACCTCCACACCCCCACATTCAAATCCCCCTATCCCCTCCACACATTTCCATGGTGGGCCCCCACATGCCACATGACATTCATCTCATTACTTCCTTCTCTTTATCCAATGGTCCCCCACCCTATTTATACCCCCTTACTCGACCATACAGAGAGGCTGAGATTTTTCACCAAGAGAAAGAGAGAAGGGAAAGAAGAGAGAAAGAAAAGAGATATGAGAAAGAGAGAAAAGAGAAGAACCTAATCCTTGGAAGATTAGTATACCCCAACCCCTTTCCCTTTCCCTTTGATTTTTGGAGTTTAGTAATGATATTGACCTCCCTTCTTTGCTGTACATGAACTCAACCAGACCCATTAAGGCCCCATTAATAAAAACTTTTATTATTAACTGAATAAATTGATTTAATAACTAATTCTATCAAACTTGACTATCAAACTCGACCATGTCTCCATTCTTCTTAAACTCAACCACGTCTCCATCCCTCTTAATCTCGACCACGTCTCCGTTTCTTCTTCTTCCAGTACCGAAATCGGCTTCACTTGGTCTCCATCACTAAATCCGTAGATGATTTTGATTAAGGAAAAATGCACTTCCTGGTCTCCATCCCTAATCCTAAATTCTTCCTTTCTTGGCTTTCCAATTCAATTATGGAAGAAGTAGAAAAAATGGAAGTGCTTACAAGAGATTAGTGATGGAGTTGGCAACACTAACAACGATTTATTGGGTTTTCAATTTTGTTCAATAAGATTGGGCATCCAAACAATGGATTTTTGAATATGCAGAATTCAAGTCTCTAGGTAATTTCAATTTTGCAGAATCCAAACACACTAACGATGGTCAGACCAACAAAATTGACATGCTTTTAATTTGATATCTGATCCTTTCTCCTTAACAATGTTCTAACCTAGTCAGCTCAACAGGCCAACAATAGTTTACAAAAAGCTCAATTGACTGGATTCCCCCTCTTATGGGAGAGAGAGACAAAAAGGTGGATGTTCGATTGGGTTCGGGTCTTAGGGCAATTAGTGAGCTCACGGTGCACAAGCTCGTTGTCCTTCCACCGACGAGAGCGGGAGGTTTTCGCTGCTCTGTGAATCCAGCCTGACGCATTGCCCTCCTCTCTAAGAACCAAGTGGCCTAAGCCTTCGCCCAGGTCACAAGAGTCAACTCCCAACTTGGAACGGGCGAACCAGAAGAATTGCACCGGTAAGCCCTACCTGTTAGACCCAAGCCAATGTCCAACCACCTTAATGCCCCCACTTGGGTTACAAGCTCTCGCTACAAAGCTCGGCGACAGTTTTCGTCTGACAAGATCATATAAACGAGAAATTTATTTCTTTCCTTTCCGATGTGGGACTAATTCTACATAAGAAACCCTGGTGATTGCATTACTGCTTTATAGAGAAAAGGTCTCAGGTTCGAACCACAGGACTTGTTCATGTTGTGGGGTCGTAGGCAGCAGGCCCATGGATATATCAAAAATAAAATAAAAATTGATCAAACAGATGGTGAATGGTGATACTAATTTACGGTGGACCCACGTTCTATACCAGATAAAGTTTATATAGTGTATCTCAGCCGTGTGTTGCAGTGGCGTGCATCAAAGTGCACAATCAAAATCAAACATGCGTCTCCCTAGCATTCTCTTTACACAAGAATTTGAACGATCGTCCATACAAACTAGTTAATGGTCAACATATGAAGGAAAGTGAGACCCATAATCCATGGTCCCCTCTCTGATTGTACCTCAAAACTCTTGCAAATTATAAAAGAAAGCATTAGATATTTGATGGTTGTGATTATTGAGATCTTCTTGATGGAGCACATCAAGTGGTGAATCCTTAGTCCTCACCTCCTTGTTTGTCAGCCACGTGTTTTTATTTTTTATTTTATTTTTTTTTATATTTTGCTAAGGGCACTCAGGCCTATTACAAGTGAGAGAAGTAGGCATCAATACACTCAACTGTGAAATGTTGCTAGGGGATTCCACCCTAATACCTTTCTCCTTAAGAGGCAATACCATATATAACCGCCCACGTTAACTGTAATAGGTAAGTAAAACTGTCTATATCGCTCTCACCATGTACTTATGCCTAGCTAACATCTACAGGGTCGGTTGATTTTAACCATCTGATGGGTGGAAGGCTTTTGGAGCTTTAAAAGAATTCACTTTTCTTCCAAATGAATACCATAAAAATGATCAAGTTAGGATTGACCATTATGTAAAAAATTAGGTTTGAGTTTTAGACCAGTTATTTGTTTTTGTACTTATTTGAAGGGTGAAAAAGGTGGAAAAAGATAATGTATAGGTTATATTTTCAATTACATGCACAAAAATGGATGTATGTAGTAGGATTTTTGGTTTGTAATGTTATATCATATTGACTATGTAAGTCTCAGTTTAAGTCTAAGTCAAAGTCAAGAGATATATTGAAGATTGAAGATGAACAAACTTATAAATATACAAAAATTTCAAAGCTCAACACAAGAAGTTTCAAAAGCAACAACACAAGCTTCAACAATCCATCATTGAGAGTCACACAAGTATACAAAGGTAAAATCAAAAGGTAAAATGTGTGGCGTGAGTGTGTTTCACCAAATCCAACTTAGGTGTGTTTAGAAGACCACCCATGGATTTAGAGAGGTAGACTTACTCGGATTTGGTCTAAATAAACTTATATTTATAAAATCAATGTAAATGACTAAAAAGAGTGATGCAAAAGTCAATTGAAAAAGTCCAAAGTAAGTTGGAATGATCTGAGAGCTTCCAAGACCAAGTCTGAGGCTTACAAGCCTTTTTGAGCAATTCTAGAAGTTCAAGATTGATCCTAGAAATTCTAGGATCGAATCAATCCTGAAACTTCTAGGATCGATCCCAAGTCATAGATTTTGAATTTTTGAGTTAAATCTTACGCGAAATCATTCCAAATTTGTGGTATATTGTAATTGTTGCATATCCAATCAATTAGGGTTTCTAAAACTCTATAAATAGAGATCAAACCCTCAAATCTAAATAAGCTTGTTACTCTATTACGATCTACATACATATTATGGGTAAATCTCTTGAAGAACAAGTTAAGGTATGAGCAAAAAGAGAGATGTGTCTCTCATATTCAGTGATTGGGTAAGTCTACCTACGACCTCTTGAGCCTGATTGATATACAAATAAAAGAGGATCATGCACTAGGATTTTAAACAAACAAACTGTCAAAAGCTCAAAGTTCTAGAGCCACAAAAAAATAAATTGAATCTTAGCTTTATATTTGTATGAATATTAAAATTGGGTTCTTAGAACTTGATTGTTTGGAGCTTTGATTGATTGTAGTATTAATTGGTATATTAGCCTTCATAAAGGCAACCATATTATTGCTTATTAATCATCTTTAAATTCAATATTTAAGAGGATAATAATCTCTGAGACTATAAATCTAATTTGCTAGCAGAAATTAATTTATTGTTTATTCAATTTTCATATCAACCTTGAAGAGGTATTCATTAATATTTATAATTTGAGATAACTTAGAGGGATTTATGTTGTGTTTACAATTGGAATTGAATTTTCTATCATTTATTTGATCGTGTCTTCATTGCAGACACTGGAAATGAAAATACCTTCATCAGAGCCATCAAGTGTGTATTGATAGTGATCGGAGTTCACTGTTGTTGAAATATATTGTTGGGTTTATTAATTTTTCTATAATATTGTATGAACAATTAATAAAAATTAAAGTAGCTTGGGAGTGAACTTTTGAACAATGGGCGTAGGCCTGGATTGGCCGAACCACTATAAATCTTGTCTCATGTATGATTGTGTTGTTTATATCTTTTTTAATTTTATTATTATGTTAAAACTCATTGCATGAAAATATTAAACAACCATCCATATTGTTAATTCATCACACATATATTAATTGAGACAAATTAAAAGTGAACACTAATTGGCAGGGTTAATAACTAAAAGGATTTAAAAAAGAAAACTTAATGTAATCATATTCATCCCTCCCCTCCAGGATTCTAGGATGTTAAACTTATAATTTCAATTGGTATTAGAGCGAGTTACTCAAATTTAGGTTTAACATCCCAAGCTAGATCTTGTAGATATCCTAGATTGTCTCCATTTAAGGGAGTTACTCTAAATTCTTAGAAGGTATGTGTACTATTACTCTACCTCATTTTGATGATACAAACTATGCCTATTAGAAAGAGCGGATGCACATTTATTATAAGGCATAGGATGTGTCTATGTAGAATTCTGTAATTAGTGGTTGGACTATGCTTAAAAAGGATGAAAATGAATGAACCATTGATAAAATGAATGCTTATACCGCAAACTATAAGGCATTGAATGCCATTGTGTGTGTAGTAAGTCAAGAAGAGTTTCAAAGGATCTACAATTTAGAAACAACTAAAGAAGCATGGAAGCGTCTTGAGGTAACCCATGAGGAAACAAGCAATGTGAATCAATCTAAGCTTTAATTGTTGATTACTAGGTTTGATATCCTTAGAGTGGAAGAAGATGGATATTTCATTGCCTTCTATATTAGGCTTCAAGATATTGTCAACTCCATGTGGGGACTAGGAGAGGTGGTGTCTAACTCCAAAATAGTTAAAAAAAATTATGAGATATCCTCCTAAGAGTTTCTATCCCAAAGTCACCACCATAGAAGAAAGCAAATACAATGACAAAATCAAAGTTGAAGAGCTTGTAGGTTCTTTACATACGTATGAGTTAAAGCTCAAACCCCCCCCTGAGAGGATTTGGCTCTTAAGGTAGGCCAAACTAATAATGAGGAAGAACTTGAATTTTTAAGGAATCTTATAAAATTACTTGAGGAAATCATGGAAAAGAGATCCCCTCCAAATAAGCATACAAGAAAACATTTTAGAAAGGAAGGACCTCAATGTTATAAGTGTTATGGGTTTTGTCATATAGCCTTTGAATGTACCAATAAGAAAAATAAATTTAAGAACAAGGCTATGGCGTCTAAAATGAAAGACAAGTTCGATGAATTGGATGATGATTCAAGTAGTGAAGATGAACCTTCACACTCGTATGGGGAGTTGAGTGCCCTAATTATTACCTCAATCCTTGCACATATAGCTAATCTTATTTTTTTCATCTTTCTTGCCAATTCGGTCCTTACACAACCTTCTTCTTTCGTGTGTCCCCCCCTCTCTCCTTAAAATCTCTCCATTTTAGTTTTTTACAGTACCTAAAATCTCTCTCTTCCTTTCTCAATCATTAAAACTGCTCCATCACAATTAAAAATCTATCAATCAAAATGCTTAAAACTAAAATTACTTAAAATGTTTCTATTGCATTTATAGCTCCTTATAAATATTTCGTGTCTCCCTCTCTCTTCTTAAAATCTTTCCATCTTACTTTTTTACGTTACCTAAAATCTCTCAAGCCTTAAATGCCCTCTCTTCCTCTTTCTCCATCATTAAAAAATTTCATGTAAAAATTAATCCATATTGGTGAGATTTAAAGGCTTTCAATTGTTTTTGTCAGTTCAAGATCATGAAGCGAACCTCAATGTAAGTGAATCACCATTGACAATGATCACTGGTAAGCTTCAAATAGAAACAATGTTTCGCCCCCCTTCTCTCTCTAAGCCTTACATCGGTTTATTATAGGTTTTACGAGAGAGTTATTCCTATAGAGGAAAAAGAAGTTGAGCTTATCCATGGGTAATGTTGGAAGTTTATCAGTTCAACTTCATAATTGTTGCTTCTTCGGTGGCCATGTCCATTATTGCTTTCATGTTTATCTAGACAAATGTGTCCAAGCTTCTCAACAAGTAAACAAAAAACCAATTCTCTTATTATTTTTAACTTGATTTTTTTTAAAAAAAATTGGGTGGTCTGTTATTTACATGTTAAGAGTGTTCATGTGTTTGACTTTAGAGAGACATTTTTCTAGTGGGTGTAAAGAAAGAATGGTTTGTGTG
>JAOXJP010258493.1:0-17069 GCA_025762735.1 Platanus orientalis | reverse complement strand
CCCACCAAATTCAACATGAAAAATTTACACTGAAAAAAATACTTGAAGTATCTCTTACACATAGAGAACCTCAAATCCTATTCCTAGACATAGAAAGACATCTGAAACATTGCTTTGAACCAATTAAAAATCCTTCAAGTTCATTACCTTCTACAAAATCTTAAGCCAACTGAAACACCTAACAAAAAATTATTCTTAAACTATATAACCAACCCAAAACGCATTCAAAACTAAAATTGAATTAACTTTTGATACCAAATCTTACAAAATTGACTACTATGGTTTAACAAAAGCTAGCTTAAGAAATATACAAATAAAATTATCCTAAACTAAACAAACAGTCAACAAAAATAAATAAAATGCAACCTTTATGAAGACGCAATTCCCCTGCAGTTTGCTTCTTTATGGGTGCCCTTCCATTCGCATTCTCAGCAATTTCCCTCTGCTTCTCCTTTACTTTGAAGAGCTTAATCATAATTCCTACGATTATACAAAAAGCTAGAATTAGTATGCATAGTATAACAATGCTTTCTCCAAGGAAAATGCCATGCAACAACAGTACATTAGCATATTGACTTTTCGAATAAACAAATAAGCACCTACATGCTACATACTATTTCTAAAACAACTGTGTCAAAGGAACTTTGCAAGCCAAATTTAAAGGGTAAAGTAACTGTCACTTTTTTAGGTAAGTAATGTAATTGTAACATTTGTCAGTTATAGTAGAAATAAAGCACACAAAGTACTCTTTTTTCTGATGCAGAACTAGGCCAAGCCAAACAGGCCAAACCAAGTACAGGAGTTGTAACATCCTGTTTGGTTGGAGGTGCTTTAAGAACTTGGTTACCACTTACCAGTCAATCAGCCTTTTGATGCATTTTGCATCATTTTGCAGTTCACCTTCAACTCCCATTTTAATCCAGATTACCCAAAAAACCAGGAAAAATTTGACCTTTCAAGGGCTAGGGAACGGAAATCCAAATATATTTTATTGTAATTTTTCATAAAGAGAATACATGTTAGCTGAAACAGAACCAATGAAGTGTCAAAAAAAAATGTTGATTAAGTCCTACATCTAGCTGAACTTGTACAAAGCCCCCCCCCCTTTTTTATCAGCAAGCCCATTCTTATGTTTCCAAAGACGAGTGAAAATAAATACTTGCACAAGTAAAGATAGTACTTTAAAATTCAACTCCTATAAACCATAAACTTGCGCACTAATATGAAGTAATCAAGGTCTAAAATTTTTGCCACGTAAGGTACAACTCAATGTCACAATTTACCAACATATGCAAGTAATCTAGCTACAATATATCAAATTGCATAATACAATCAGGGTTGATCAAGTAGCTTTGACTTGTATCAGTTTAGCTGTTGAACGAGTCACACACTAAAAGTGAAATTAATTACTCAACGGCACCACACAACATTGCAATAATCCATTAAGGCAATGACAGAAGTACCAGAAATCCTCCTCTAAAAATCCTACCGAATTTTCATGATGAGAGTCAGACTTGGGTGGGATGCTGGCAAGTTGAATAGAGAGAAAAATGTGACAGCAAGGTTGAAACTAACCATTTCAGCCTCACAACTTACACAAGGTTGGATTTGGGTTGCCACAATGCAAAAGTTTTGCTCAATGTCATAAAATTGATTATTGTTAATTATCCAAAAGAAAATGTCATTAAATTGATTATCAAATAATTCTTGCAACCTTAAATAGATGGGAAAGATACATCAAATTACCTATAACATAGCCATACTCCTCTCTCCTAGTGAAATCTTTCATTCCTCCTTAATATTGTCATTTTCATTTTCAAACTCTTTTTACGTCCATCGGTAGGCAAAATTAGTTGCAAAACAGATGGCAAGTTGATGTTGAGAATGATGGCATACTAGAAAAACGCCATATTCTATTTTCTTATTCATCTTTCCTGTATTTCATAAACCATCACAAATAGAAACTTCTTATCCTCAATACCTATTAGGAATAATTCTGTAAAATTCACAGCAGCCCATTGAAAGAAACATAAACATCCCCCAAAATAGTTGGATCGCTAGTCTTCCTGATGCAGTGGCATTATCACGGTTTGAGAATTCCAACCTTGGTGGAAGCCAAGACCAAGGTTTTCAAGGAAATCCAAATGATCTACATGCTGTCCACAGGATTTGTCTTTAATTTTGCAGTTTTTTTTTTAATGTTTTGGGAGGGTTTTGTTGGTGAATTTAATGTAATAAGGTCATATGAGCCATGGGAAGGGGTTGAGATTAAATTAGAAAAGTTTAGGAGTATTTTAAGTTTTCAGAATTTTTTTTAGAATTTTTTTTGGGCTAACCGTACAAGGAGGGGTATTTTGGTCCAATTTCGTTTTCTATATTATAAATAGGTCTTAAGACCTCTTGTATGACTAGTTTGAAGAAAATAAAATTTTAAAAACTTGTCTTGGAGCCGTACAGCTGATTATCTTCTCCTACCTCTCACGTTGGTGAGTTCACTCTCTATACTTTTTATCTCTAACTTATTCTTTTCTCTTTCTTACTCTTTCTCCCTCACGTCACCTCCTCTCCTCCATATTCCTTCTTTTATTTTAATTTCTACAGAAATATTCTCATTTTTTTCTTTTAATCTTTCTTACATATCTTTTCATTCCTTACCCATCAATCTTTCCATTCCATCTTTTTTTTTTTATTATTTTATATATTCTTCTTTTACTTTCATGTGCTACAGAAAAGTTGCAGTAATATTAATTTTCAAATCATTTGTAATTCAGCCATCCATTCATCAATTCCTTCATACATATAACCTCACCATATTAATCCCAACATTTCCACATTATTTTCCCCAAATTTTATCTTCAATTTCCATCTTTCTTGAAATTTTGAGTTTCTTGAATTATTTTTTGAAATTTGCAGTATTCTTTAACAATTAAGAACCATTATTTAGGTTTGTTCTTAATTGATTAGCGTAAGAATCTTGTTTGCCTAGATATCGTACATCAAATTGGTATCAGAGCCAGGTTTCCAACTAATTCCATTCTAGTTGGGATCCTTTCTAATCAAAAGCTTAATTGATTCATTCCTCATCTCTTAAATTGTGCACATTGTTATCACTAGTATATAGGGATCCTTCAAAAGTGCCTAAAATTAATTTAGGGACTTTCAAAAGGGCTTCAAATTAATTTAGGGACTGACCTAAATTCTTTTGAACAACTCTAATCCCTTCTCCATTCATTTAGGGTCCTAGATCTTTGCAAGGGTTAATTTTTCATTCATTTAGGGTCTTTTTCTTTGCAGGGGTTAAATTTCCATTCATTTAAAGTCATTTCCAAAGGGCATGGATCTTTGTAGGGGTTAACTTTCTACTCATTTAGGCTTCGTTTGATTGAATGGAAAGTAAAAGAAACACACTTTCTTCATCTTTGATTGTGTGGACAATTCCAGAGATGGAAAATGAGTTTTCCTTACCACTTTTCAACTTTCCAAAAAAATTGAGTTTGCATTTTCAATCAAAAAAGGTCGGATTGTTGCATTTCATTTTGGAAAACTTTCAAAAAATTGAACTTCCCCTCAACTTTCCAATGACAACCAAACACCTTTTGAAAAGTTGAGGGAAATCATATTTCACTTCACTTCTCCAACTTCTCATGCAATCAAACAGAGCCTTAGGTTCCTTTCCAAAGGGTCTGGATCTCTGTAGAAACTAACTTTCCATTCTTTTAGGGTCACCCTAAATCCTTTTGAGGTATTCTTGAAGGGGTTTACATAACCCTAATCTATTTGAGCAAGCCTTAAAACCCTTTTGACCACTTTAGGGACTTTTCAAAAGCCCTAAAATTTTCTGGAAAGCCTAACAGTCATGGGGATCAATAACAATGATTTGTCAGTTGTAGTAAAAAAACAAGCATGCGAACTGGAGTCTGTAAAGGTAGATCTGACAAATCAAATGGACAAACTGGAGGCATTAGAGGAACAATTGGTTGGAACAGTTAAGGATTTGCGTGTGGACATTCAGGGAATGAAAAAGGGCAAAGAATAGGTTCAAATTAGGGAATCATCACAATAGGATTCTTTATTCCACAATCAGCAGGGTGATTCTCCCAAGCGAGAGCACATGCACAGATCTATGTCACCTCCCTTCAAATCTTAGCAGGATTCAGATTGACTTGTGAGATTAGATAATGTATAATATCTAGGCAAACAAGATTCTTACAATAATCAATTAAGAACAAAACCTAAAGAATAGTTCTTTGGGGACACCAAGAAAAGCTCAAAGATGTAAGAGATTTGGATACATTCAATTTAGGGTATGCCCTAAAATTATTTAGAAGCCTTGAACTAAGCCCTAAATTAATTTAGAGGTGTTTTAAAAGAACTATAAAATAAAAGGACCGATGAGATAAGAAAGAATGATTGTAATCAAAAGAATGAAAAGTAAGGAATGAAAAAATATGTAAAAAAAAAAAAAAGATTAAAAGAAGAATGAGAAAATTCAGCAGAAATTAAAACAAAATAAAGAATATGAAAGAGAAGAGGTGACGTGAAGGAGAAAGAGTAAGAAAGAGAAAAAAATAAGTTAAAGAGAGAAAGTATAGAGAGAGAACTCACCATGTGAGAGGTAGGAGAAGATAACCAGCCGTAGGGCTCCAAGACAAGTCTTCCAAATTTTATTTTCTTTCAAATTGGTCTCACAAGAGGTCTTAAGACCTATTTATAATATAAAAAAAGAAATTGGACCAAAATACCCTTCCCTGTACAGTCAACCAAAAAAAAAAAAGTAAAAATCCTAAAACACTCATAAACTTCTCAAATTTAATATTAACCCCCTCCTATGGCTCATATGGCCTTATTACATTAAACTCACCAAGAAAACCCTCTCAAAACATTTATAAAAAAAAAGTAAAATTAAAGACAAATCCTGTGGACAGCATGTAGATCACTTGGGTTTCCTTGAAAACCTTGGTCTTGGCTTCCACAAAGGTTGGAATTTCTCAAACCATGATAATGCCACCGCATCATTCTTTGAGGCACTTAAGCATTCAATCATTTTTGAGATAAGTCCTTGGCTTATCTATTACCTGTTTTAGTACTTATACAGTTTCCTTGACCGTTTGAAGTTCTCTTCTTGTCTTGAATTTGTTTCTGAGTAGCTTGTGGAACTTCTTCATGTTTTGATGTTGCTTGGTGTAGCTTGAGGTTGGTTCTTGTTCTTCACCCTTTACAATTTTGACATTCAAAGTTACATAGAACCATTGCCTTTTTTTTTTTTTTTAGTAATCACATAGAACCATTGCCTATACACCATATCTATCTTTAGCATGGAATTGATATACATAGCAGTAATAGTTCTTGTATGATGGAACATATATTATTCTTATTTCACATCAAACAAGTATAATATCACTGTTATGCTTATCACATGCATTGTCACCTTCATATCTAAACATGTACGTCATAACTTGTCTTTCATTGTTCATATTCTCTTATTTTTTCATTATCATTTGCATTTTCATTTTGTCTTGTCACTTATAAATTACCATTTATCAATGGTCTTTTGTTTGGTTTCACTATTCATACATTATAAATCACTTATCTATCTCATTTCCTTTTTTATCATGTTGATATCACATGTCAATCTTTATTCATTACTTATCATTTTTCATTGTTTACGTGTCACTTGTCACTTATCATTGTTCAATTAACATTTTCGATATTCACTTAGCACTTGTTAATGTTCAATTAACACTTTTGATAATCACTTAACACTTGTCTATGTTCACTTATCTCTTTTCAATGTTCACTTTTTACTTTTCATCAATTATACCATTGTATTATATCCCCAATGGAAGGATCAATAACATTACCATTGAATTATATCCCCAATGGAAGAGTTAATAAACAATGCCTTTCCTTACGTATCTTTTGAGATTTTCATTTCTTTTGAAGTTTATGTGCTTTCAATTCTCTTCTTAACATTTTCTTTTCTTACATAGATTATGAGCTTTTCATTTCTTTCGAAGCTTATGTGCTTTCAATTTTCTTCTTAACATTTTCATTTTTTACATAGCTTATGTGATTTTCATTTCTACTTATTATCGTATTATTTTTCTGATGATGGGGCCTTTGGTACATTGTATTATCTCCCTAATGGCAAGGGCCTTTACAATCATTTATTTTTTAGCATATTATATTATGCCCCCAATGGTAAGGGCCTTACAATCACTTTTCTTTTTGTACATTGTATTATGTCCTCAATGGCAGGGGCCTTTGGAATATTGTATTTTGTCCCCAATAGCAAGGGCCTTCGGCATATTGTCCCCAATAGCAAGGGCCTTCAACAATATTGTATTGTATCATTGGTCATTGTTTAACTCAATAACTCCCAATGGCAGGATCTTTCATTAGCTTAGCACTTGCATTCATTTATCTTATCTTCCTTCACTTTTCTTAGTCCTTATTTTTTTCACTAATCAGTTATCTTTGGCCATTGTTTAACTCCCAATGGAGGATTTTATTTTAACTTATCATTCACCATTTTACCATGATCAATGATGCTCAATAACAATTACATGTTTATGCTTTTAAACAATTTACATTTTCTATACTTAGCATAATCAAGAGGTTCAATAACAATTTACGTGTTCTATGCTTTCAAACAAATTGCATTTTCTACACTTAGCATGGTCAAAAGGGTTTCAATAACATTTCACATGCCTATGCTTTCATTCATAACTTCCATATCTAGCATAATCACGAATGTTCCACAACAATCTTCATTCTTTTTCCAAACAATTTACAATTCTTACCCTAACATGATTAAAGTGGTCAATATCAATTCTCATACATATAATATCATGCAATTTATGATTTCTACTATTAGCATGATCAAGTGTTCAATAACAATCTAAGTATGCATGTTTTCAATCTTATTCAGGCCTTAGTATTCATTTATAAATTCCTTGAAAGCTAATAAATCATAAAACTTTGGATCATAAGTTTTAAAACTCATTAAATCTAAGATCTTAAGGATTTACATAGGTATATCTTGTTAAAACCATTTTCATTTATAATTTTACGTAGGGATCTCTAAGATTCTACTAGGAAGTCACATAAACCTTTGAAAATCATAAAAATAGGCAAGGTTTCTAAGATCCTAGCAAATTATTTTCATATACATGCAAAGGGAATCATCCATACAATCAATTTTACAAAACAATGACTTTTAGGAGCCTAGAAAACAAACAAAACATGTGTACATCTTGTACAATCACTCACACATTCAAAATCCATAGGATTAGACCATAAAATCTTCAAATCAAACTTGGAAAACCAATAGATCTAGGATCTTACGGAGGAAAACACGTTTACATCTTATATATCTACTTACCCTAACTATTTCCTTCAAAATCCTTCAAGATCTTCTTACAAGACTCTCTTTCATTGGTGGAATCTCCTCAAAGAATCCTCTAATACTCATTCGTCTACCTATTAATGGTATAACACAACAAGAATTAGTGAAATGTTAAGAAAATACTCAACAACATACCAAAACCAAGCTTAACTTTCATGGGGGATGGGTTTCCATGGCTTACCCTGTGATTTGGGGGATTTCTCCTCTCCTAAAACTCCTTTTTTTTTCTTCTTCTTATGTCTTTAGGTCAAAATGGGGTAAACTTAGGGTTTTGGGTTGTTATCTATGAGTCTTGCACGAGTTGGAGATGAAATCTCGAGTTTGCCCCCCCAAAAGTTGAGTTTTTGAGTGTTGGAATCCACATGATTGATCATGACTCACCATGATGGATCATGGGTCTTCATGATCGATCATGGGTCTCCTATGATTGATCGGGTAATGCTTTTTTTGCCTGTTTTTGGTTATGATTGATCATTATGATAGTAAAAAGTCAAACTTTGGTCCTCAAACTTTGAACAACTATAACTTTTGCTCCCAATGTCCGATTTTGACCCATGAGTACTTGAAATTATCAGCTCGACGAGGAGGCATCCCAAGGTCCTTATTCCCCCCAAATAAAATTTTGAAAATTTGTTTTTCGAAACAATTTCTAACATTTCCTGTCATTTCGCTCCATTAGGTGACATATCCTTGCTAAAAATGCTCTACACTCTACCCATCAATTTCCACTCATATAAAGACATATATTCTCTAAGTCCAGAATCTTTAAGTTTAGAAGTCCCCGAATTAAATGCGGGGTGTTACATGTTCTCATAGTCTCCAAAGGTATGACCACTTTTTCTCATGATGAGTGAATATTAGATTTAGGTTGTCCTATTCATATATGCTCTAGGAAAGAATATTTTGATATGTTCTAAGAGAAGAAGACGTGTTGTTTCTTTTAGTGACGGGTCTACTTGTGACATCACGGGTATTGGGATGGTGAAGATCAAGATGTTTGATGGGGTGGTTCATACTTTGGGTGGTGTAGCATATGTCCCAACAATGCGAAGGAATCTAATATCACTAACCCAGTTGGATTCCATGGGTTGTAGGTATTTAACTGCAAGTAGAGCTATGAAAATCACGTGTGACTGTTTGAGCTTGATGAAAGGAGAGAAGTGAGATGGTTTGTATTGTGTGATAAGGAATACAATGATTGATAGTAGTCCTTTGACCTCGATGGGGAACTGGAAATAGTATTCAGCTGTTGTGTAGGGTCTTTTTTGCAGTTCAGGTAAAGACAAATGTTACGGGTTTCCAGGTGATAGACGATGGTGACACAGTTCCTACGATTGGAGATGATGGATCGAGGTCCCTCTTTGGAGTTGACTAGGCAAGTTGATTTAGGATAGCTATGGAATTGCACAATTCTATATCCGAGTGATCCTATTTTCTTTTTATTTAATTTTAACTAATTTAAATCAATTCCAATTAATTTAATTACTTAACTCATGAACCAATTCAAGAATCAAGGACACCCAGATAACAAAACATTGTTGAATCTTCAAGCATTAAGGTAGAAAGGAAGGGGTGGTTTGCAAACTGGACATGGAGAAGGAAGGGGTGGTTAGCAAGATGAGAAGATGGGACGATTCCTTAGCATCAAGAGCAAGTCCTTTGAAATATGGACGGAAGACCAAGACGTCCCTGGATCTTTCTCCATCATAGAGAGAGGGTAGGGCATACCGTTTGTTGTTTTCTTTGATTTAGGCTTTTGTAATCAGGTAATACGTTTCGTGCAGAAGGCTAAGGATGAGAGGCGTGATGTACCCTTCAGACAAACTCTGTTCTCTACACAGAGAAAAATCTTCTTAATAAGGGGTTCTAATGAAAGGGGATGGTATATTCGAGTCACTGAGTGGAAGCAGGAGACAAGAAACAAGTCTATTGTCATCCCGGTTGACGAGGGAAGCTAGGGGTGGTTGAACATGGCCACGGTTCTACAACAGATGTTGAATGCTAAAGTGAAAATGGTGGAGCCCCCCTTAGACCATTGCTTTAATCTGCCTGTGGCTGGGAACAGGGAGACTAGTAGGAAATCTTAGCCTCAGGTTTCGGTAGATGGAGCAGGGAAGGATGTTCCAGATTGCAGGTTTGTGTGCGAAGTGTGGGGTAGAGAGCTCGATTGGGGGGCTGTTCATTGCATCATTTCACAATACATTCTGAATGGAAGGAAACTTCTATCCTTCGGTCCGATGGCCTACCTCTGCATCGTGCGATGGGAGTTACAACCTCAAAGGAGGATCTAGATCTCGTAATGAAGCATGGACCCATCAATGTGGAGGCTGGGTTGATAGTTTTTAGAAAATGGATTCCCCAAATCTCTAGTTCTGGCTTAATCCTTGCCCCTCAAGCTCGTTGGATCAAAATTTGGGGGCTCCTAGAGGGGATATGGTCGGTGGTAATGGCCAAGGAAATTGGGGACAAATGCAGTGGGTTTCTGGAGATGAAGATGGAAACTGAGTTGGTGAAGAAAGTTAAGGTAACACCAGGTGAGTTGCATAAAATCCCAAGGGTCCTGAAGGTTTTTGGCAAGGGAGTGGAAGCCGTGGTGGCTATTGAGGTGGATTTTTCGGTACAGGGTGGTTCTTAGGGAAGCAACACTAAAGTGGATGGGCAGCGAGAGATTGAAGACGATGTGTGTATGGACCAGAATGCCCCGGCGAAAATTGGGGTTACATTTCAAAATTCGAAATTTGAATGGGCGGGCCTTCTAATCCAAAATGTGGGCTTGGGCCTATCGAGCTTGTTTTGTTTAAAGGATCGGAAACCTATATAAAGCCTGGGACCAACCAGGCCAGGGTCCGTAAGGATGAGGGGTTGATTAAACCAAGGTCTAAGCAGGGTTCGACCGGGGTGGTTAAAACTAACATGAATATAAGTACTGACTCTTGCCCTAAAATCATTTCGACCTAGGCAAATCGATCTTCTGCACTTCAGACGGAGGAAGAGGAGGAAGATGGGGCTGATTCGAAGGGCGCTAGAAGCTATATACCAAAAACTGCCTTAGCTAGCTCTGATATGGGTCTTGAGATGGAATTTGCCGGGAGTGCCAATTGAAAGAGGTCCCGTCAACGGTGGGGGAGGTCGACCGTATCTTTGAAGGGTCCTGGGCATTGCCAAGCAACTAGGACCAATCACGGGGGCCTAAGAGTGTAGGGATGCTGGTAGATTAGCAGGCTGTAAGGGGTTGTCGGCCTCTCACCCCTAGGTTCTATGTTAAACACAGAGTCCTAAAGGTAAGGGTGAAAATTTGGAGAATGGGTGGGAAGTTGAGGATGACTATAAGAGGGGGCAAGATGAGGGTGAAGTGAATTCCCTTACTACTCCTCTAGGCAATTCTGCCTTGGCAGGGTAGGGAAAAATTCTTAAGAAGGTAGAGGGAGGCTCTGATTCGGAGGTGGAGTTTGTTTCTTAAAGTGACGAGGATGAGGAGGATAATCTAACGATGGTATTTGACTCATACAACAGAAGATTTGTGTAGCTGGTGGAGTGCACCCCATTGAAGAGTGTTGAGACGAGGATGAGATCGTCCCAACCTAGTGTTCAGTCGAAGGGAATGCAACAGACTCATCATGGAGACCAATCCCCTATCCCTTCTAACTCCCCAAAGTAATTCAGTTCATTTAAATAATGTGCTACACAACCCCTCGTCTATTTCTTTGTGTCATCTTGATGCAGGTTCTGCCTAGATGCTGAGTTCTCAGCCTACTCAAATAATGGATTGCCAAAATTAGTCTGTGGAGGAAAGGGGAAATCGACTGTACGAAGACACTGGAGGTGAAATGGGGGAACTTAAAGAGGAGATGGATAGGTTTGTAGACAAAATGGGGCTTACTGTTAGTGATAAAAAGGGGAATGAAGTGAAGCTCTCAAAGTATTAGAAGTTGGCAACAAGTGACAGGAAGAAGAAGATGCTTATCAAAGGAGCTAGGGAACTCCGGAACTTGGAATGGGCTATGAATTATGGTGAGAATAGGGGTACGAAAGACCGTATGAAGAGAGGGAGTGGTCTGGGGCTGGCATTGGGGTAATCATGAAGATTTTGTCTTGGAATGTTTGAGGGTTGGGGGGTATTGAGAAGAGAAGGAAGGTAAAGTCCTTGGTGGTTAGTTGTGACCTTGATGTAGTGGTGTTGCAAGAGACAAAGAAGGAAGTTGTTAGCAGTGGGCTGGTGAGATGGACTCTTGGCCATTCTCTTTCGGAGTGGAGCTGCATTCCGTCAGTTGGAGTAGTTGGGGGTATTTTGTTGGCTTGGAAACTGATCTCTGTTACTAAGATGGAAGAAGTGATAGGGCAACACTCAATATCTATTGTATTGAAAGATACTCAAAAGGGGTACACTTGGATGTTCTCTGGAGTTTATGGACCTACCTCGGCGGCTAATAGGGATGGTTTTTGGATGGAGCTTAAGGGTTTGAGGCAGAGATGGGGAGGTCCTTGGGTGGTTAGGGAGATTTCAATGTTATTCGGTTTGTAAATGAAAAGAGCCCGGGTGGAATAGTTACTTGCAACATGAGACTTTGAGGAGTTTGTCCAGTTTGTTAACCTCAGGGATAGCCTCTTGTGCAATGCTAGGTATACTTGGACAAATGGGTTCGCACCCTGTAATGAGCAGATTGGACAGATTTTTGGTGACAGGGGATTGGGAGGAATTTTACCCACAGTTCTTCTAAGAGGCACTTCCCAGACTTACCTTAGATCACTGGCTCATCATCTTGTAGACCTCGGTGCATAGTTTTGGGGCTAAGCCCTTCCGGTTTGAAAACATGTGGGTGACACACCTATCCTTTAAGGGTTTGATTCATGGTTGGTGAAATGAATGCAATGTGGAACGGTGGGTTGGATTTCGATTCATGCAAAAATTGGGATTTGTCAAAATGAAATTATGGGAGTGGCATAAACATACCTTTGGTTGCTTGAAAGAGTCAAAGAGGAAGTTGGTTAACGAGGTGGCATACATTGATAGATTAATTGAAGGTGGAGAAGATACGGAAGGGGCTCTTCGGTTAAAAAGAAGAGATGTCTCTTCGGAGTTGGATAGGGTGTTGAAAGCTGAAGAGATCTACTGGCACCAAAGATCCAAAAGCAAATGGCTCCGGGAGGGGGATGGGAATATAGGATACTTCTATAGATTGGCCAATGGACGAAAGCGTAAAAATCTGATCACTGGCTTGGTGGTGTTGGGTGAAGAGATCCATTCTTTCGAGGAAATTGCTGATGAGGCTGCGAGGTTTTTTGAAGACTTGTACAAAAAAGAGGGATTGAAGCGCCCGATTATAGAAGATCTTTTTAACTTAAAGAACCCCAGTGAGATGGCCATGGAGATTGAAAAGGATTTTAGTGAGGAGGAAGTTCATGATGCAGTGTTTGGGATGGATGATGCGAAGGCTCCTGGTCCGGATGGGTTCTCGATGTTATTCTACCAAGAATGTTTGGAAACAGTGAAGGACCTACTAAAGGTTTTTGAGGAATTCTTTGAGAGGGGAGCCATGAATATATCTATGAGATCTACGTTTATTATTCTGATCCCCAAGAAATATGCCTTTGTGGAGATGGGTGATTTTTGACCTATCAATTTGGTAACGAGTTTGTACAAAATTGTTGCCAAGGTGCTTGCGGGGAGAATCAAAAGGGTTATGGAGTTTGTGGTCTTGTCTACTCAGAGCGCATTTATTCAGGGGCGACAGATTATGGATAGCATCATGATTGCTAATGAATGCGTTGATAGCTGGAAAAAGGAGAGAAGGCCGATGGTGGTGTGAAAATTGGATTTGGAAAAAGACATGATAGAGTGGATTGAGATTTTCCGTTTTGGGTCCTCAGGAAAAAAAGGGTTTGGGGAAAAGTGGATCTTATGGATAACGGGCTGTATTGTTGATCCTTACTTTTCCATATTGGTCAAAGGTACATCTAAAGGATTCTTTAAATCCTCGAGGGGTCTTCGCCAAGGGGACCCTCTAATTCCATTCTTGTTTACTCTGGTAGCGGACAACCCGAGTGCCTTGCTCAAGAGGACGGAGGGGGCTGGTCTTATTGCTGGGTTTGAGGTGGGGGAAGATCAAATTTAGGTGTCTCATCTTTAGTTTGCGGACGACACTATCTTATTCCTTCAAGCCAAACGTGAGAATATAAGCAACATGGAGAGATGCTTAAAGATATTTGAAGTCATTTATGGCCTTAAGGTTAACTTGACAAAGTCATCATTGTCTGGCATTCACATGGATGAGGCGTCTATTGCCAATTTTTCTAGGGTGATTGGGTGTAGTGTGGCAAGATGGCCAATGATGTATTTTGCCCCTTGGTGGTAACTCTAGATCTAGATCTTTCTGGGACCCTGTAGTGGAAAAGGTGTCAAAGAAATTAGCCCATTAGAAAATAAGTTATATCTCTCTAGGGGGGAGGATAACTCTAATTAAAGCAGTCCTCTCTAATATTCCGGTCTATGTCTATGCACCGGATGCCTCAAAAGGTGGTAACTTCTATTGAAAAACTTCAAATGAATTTTCTTTGGGAAGGAGGTGGCACTAAGAAAGATTATTTGGTGAAGTGGGAAAAAGCAAGGAGCATGGGGGGCTAGGTTTGGGAAGCATCAAGGGGAAGAATTTGGCGTTGTTAGGGAAATGGTTGTGGCGGTTTTCAACGGAACATGGATGTTTCTAGCAATCCATTATTCGGAGTAGATATGGGATCGATGCAAATTGGTGGGACACCAACCGTTCCTTGCCCCGGTCTCCTTCTTTGAGTTGGAAACAAATTACTCAAGTCCCTTTTTTATCCTTCATACCTGCTTTCTCTTGGGAAATGGCTCAAAGATTTGCTTTTGGAAAGATCTTTGGTGGGGTAATTCTACTCTTGTGGATGCCTACCCTAGAGCCTTCTGTATTGCCCTGCATAAGGATGCTAAAGTGAATGACATATTGTCTCACAATTCTTAGGGGGTTTAGTGGAACCTGCTATTTTCTCGAGACGCTTTTGAATGGGAGGTGGACTTGGTTGGTAACCTCATTGATGACCTAAATCTTATTTTTTTTAGATTCCCATGGTGAGGATTCCCGAATTTGGTCCCCAACTTCAGATGAATGTTTTTCACAAAATCATTCTTTTCTACTTTTATAAGTCCCAACCCTTATTTTTATTCATAAAAAAAAAAAAAAAAAAAGTCCTAACCCCTATCCCCCCAGTTCCCTATTTCTAATATTTGGAAGTTGGTAGCTACTCCAAGGGCAAGGATTTTCTCTTGGATTGCTTTCCATGATAGGCAAAATGCGTTGGATATCCTCCAAAGAAGACCTTTTATGGTTTTGTTGCCCTCTATATGTCATTTATGTGGCAAGGATGGAGAGATAGGAAACCATTTATTCTTGCATTGTGAGTTTGCTTCACATGTGTGCAACTATTTCAAACAAGGGCTTTCTCTCCACTTTACTATGCTTGAGCCTGTCAGGGACTCAGGGGTCTTTTTTACCAATGGGGGAATGGCATTTGGGGGGCAAAGAAATTATTTTTTGCTCAAGCTCTCTTATAGGGGGTCATATGGGGGTTGTGGAAGGAGAGAAATATAAGAGTTTTTGAAGACAAATGAAGGAAAGTGGGTGCTGTCATTGATTCTATCCTTTGCGAAGTGAGTTTTTGGGTGTTAGTGAAGAAGGAATTTTCTGCATTCTCAATGGATGATATGATGAGAGATTGGGCTACGTGTATTTTGGTTCCTGTCTATGGAAGAAAGAAGTCCGTGGGGTATGGACTCCCCCAGAGGTGGGGAGAGTGAAGATCAACTTTGATGGGGCTTCTTTTGGCAACCCATGTATGGCGGGTTTTGGGTGTGTGATGAGGGACCATTTGGGCAGTATCATCATAGCAAAGGGTGGTCCTATTGGTAATGCTGAATCTAATATGGCTGAGACGGTTGGCTTGGTGGAAGGGTTGAGAATCTTAAAGAAATCTGGGTATATGGGGTGTGTGATAGAAAGAGACTATGACAGTCATTACCTGGGGTAGAAAAAGTCGCATGGATCTTGGCGGGTGACCCATTTCATTCAAGAGATTCGGGCTCTGGTGAGGGATATCCAAGCTATTTTATGTCATATTCCTCGATCCAAAAATGAGGAGGCGGATGCTTTGGCCAAATGGAGTGCCTGACAGTACTCAGGGTTTGAGGGGAGTCATTTTCCAGATATGAGCTAATTTGTATCATTTCTTTGTTGGTTGAGGCAGCCTTGGCTGAGTGTTTGTACTATTATGTTTTTGTTTTTATATAAAATTTCAGTTATTCTTAAAAAAAAAAAAAAAAAAAAGAATCAATATATGCTAGGAATACAATCAATCGCAATATCAAAAGGCAAATGAACACACCACACAAGAACACGGGATTTATAGTAGTTTGGTGACCCTTTAGTCCCTACTTGACTCTTGGAAAGCTTTTCCTCGAGTTGTGTTGATTTTCTTTCCAGACCCCGCGTTAGCGGGAGCCTTGTGCACTGGGTTGCCCTTTTTATTAAGTCACCTAAAATCTATTACAAAAAAATCAACCAAAACTTAAAAAACTTATAAGTTCAGCAATCCTCTAATCGCCTTGTAAGTCCGTGCCTAGTGACTCCGACGGATACGCCAATGTCCAGTGACTCTAATGGACACGATAAAATCCGCTCCTAGTGACACCGATGAAAGCTAATGTGTCAAGTGACTCTAATGGACACTTCCGCTCAATTTGCACCCAATACTTTGATGAGTGTACACATGTCTAGTGACTCTAATGGACACTTTAAGATGAGTGTATGAAGAATTCATAGTCTTTGCACAGACCTCTTTGAAGGTAGATAAACAAATTATGCTCAATTTGATGAAGAGCTCCTCTTCTTCAATGTAGAAGTAGATTTAACTATCAATCACACTCTATAAGCTTTCCAAATGATTTTCCTTGGGTTGGGAAAGATAAATTGCACGACCTTGAAGTGATTTTCCAAAGATATGATGAACATCAAGGTCGTTGAAGATGGTTGACTTCTCACAGTTTACACAATTTACAAGTTGAGCGCTGACAGAGATTCACTCTTTTTGATCCTGGATCATTCTCAAGCTATGCATGTGCATTGACCGTATTATGATCGAGTCGGATGGTTTTAGGACTGAATTGATTCAATGGTATGTGTAGTGGTGATTTTTTAAAGCAAGTGGTTGTTTGTGGTGATAACAAACAAGTTATGATTCAAGTTTGAGGTGGAGGTGCATTATAAATATATATGGCGTTCACTACGAAGGACAAGTGCAACTTTTCTCATGGGTGGTTCTAGAATGTGGGCTAAGGTGGAGTGTGGTGCACATGTCATAGGTTCTGTGTCTTAGAAAAGATACAGGTGGAGCCAACTCCAACAAGAAATCTTCAAGGTGGCTGCAAACAAGCCAATGTAGAGATTGTTGGATTGTGTCTTGTTTCAGCCGTTGGATTTAATTAAATCCAATGTCCATAGCTTAAGTCCTATTTGATTAGGGAGGTGGCTGAGTGGCTGGGAGTTACCAAAATTCCTTCAACGTGAGGGGTTGGTTTCCTAACCGAATAAAAGGAGGAGGGGGGGGGGGGTGGTGGTCGTCATTGGTTTTTGAGAGTTGTGAGAGAGAG
>JAOXJP010258482.1:0-21272 GCA_025762735.1 Platanus orientalis | reverse complement strand
ATATATATATATATATATATATATATATATATATATATATGAGAATATGAATATTCAACTAGGAATTCACTCCCATTATCCAAGGGGATTAAACCTAGTTTGAATTCTATTGTTTGATTGGATAGAAATTATAAATCCAATGGTTATTTGATAAAGAGTTTATCAAATAATTTTGTTAATATATTCATAGTAATTATTTATTTTTACAAAGGATTCATTTAAAAAATGTTTTCAATCATTCAATTACATTTATGAATCTATAAAAATTGTCATATTCCAACAGATTAATGCTATAAATGAGGCCGGATTTACTTAGAGAGTGGCTAAAGTTGGAATGACTTCAGGGTTAACACATCTGTGCAAAAAAAGTGACATACACCTTTTGAGGGATGTTTTTTACTTTTTGCAGTCAACCCTAACCCGCTTATTCCTTATTGGGTTCATGCCAGGTTCCCAGGTCGTGTCAACATTGCCACCCCTAAATTTATAACCCATTTTTCATGCTGACAACTAACCACTAATCCGCCTGCCAACCAATGTATGTATATATATATATATATATATATATATATATAAACCAAAGAAAGTTTCAGGTACGTGAAACTAGACACGGAAAGTTAGGCTGGTTAGTGAGTCCCAGCCATTAGATTTGAGCTTTTATCACAATGGCTGTAGCTAGAAATGCTTGTCCCCCAGCCCCAGCTCATTTATATCTCTGAAGGTGCATATAGATATTAAAAACCATAATATAGGCAATGAAATGGAGCGGGTTGTATTTGATTACACCAGTCGCCTTTCAATAGAAATATTTATTATTTATTATTATTATTATTATTATTTGAGAGAATATTGATTATAATGCCTCATTCCCTATAAATGGGGTTGAGGTGCTAAAGATGCGGAGCTGTATCCTCTGTGCCACCTTATGGTGCATCACGGTGTGCCATAGACACAGTGGGGGTGGGGCCCTGCAAAAAGTGTATGGGCCCCAGCCCCTGTGTGTCTGTGGTGCATCGTGACACACCATAAGGTGGCGCAGAAGATACAAGTCCGATCGAAAGGTGGCAATGGTTGACACGAACCATGAACCCGGCACAAAATTTGTGGGTTAGGGTTTACTATAATCGTGTTTTGGGTCAAAAAAGGTTGACCCACTTTTACACAATTAATAAATGGGTCGTGTTCAGGTTGACCCATATAGTCATATACATACCCCTTAACTTGATACGACATGAACATGACCCGCCAACACGATTTGTCACCTCTAGTCACATGATCTGCGAATCCATAGCAGGTTAGCGTTTTTATTGTAATCGTGTTTCGGGCCAAAGCGAGCCAACCCCCTTTAGCACAATTAATAAATGGGTCATGCTCGAATTGAACCATATAGTCATATACCCATAGCTCAACACAACACGAATTGTCACCCTACCCGCAACCACTTAATGGGTCCCACCTTATGAATTTCCCATGCAAAAAACCAACATTATCATGAATTTAAGCAAGACAACAATCCTCCTCCTAATGGAAAAATGTCCAGCATTTTTGCTATGTTGACACTTGTCTCACTTTACCTTCATTTAAATTTATTTTAATGTTTTAAATTTTATAAAAAGGAACAAATGTTTTGTCTAGGAACCGATGTCGAGGACACCAAGGGATGACACTTGGAAGAAAAATGTTGGATTCGTACATAAATCCTAGATGTCACACGTCACTTGCAAGAGTTGTTGGAGTTCATCAAATTTATTCACATAATAGGGATAGATTTTAGGATCTTTAAGTTAGGGTTGAGCCATCTGACCTCACATTCTTATATTGCCTATGTACCCTTTTAAAAGGGAATCAAGTCAAATATAATTTTAACAGACCAATCCAAAGCATGGAGGTGTAGTTATTGCATTTCTTGAGGATAATTGAGGTCTCCCACTTTTATGTGTAAGGGACCATGACCAAGCTAACCCCGAGATACAACCAAGTTCGGCCCAAGTTCTGTCTCTCAATGAGGTGCACTCTTTAGGGAGATCATGATACCTCCCATACAAATTTATTTACCTTTATGGTTAGGTGCTCAAAACAAAAAGAAAAACTTGTCCAAATTTTATGAAAATTTTAGCAGAGCTCCCCTTAGAAAGGTGAACATCATATCAAAATACAAAGTTACAAAAATAAGACAAATACCTCAAACTTAGTGCTTGTTTTCTAAGGAACCACTAATCCCATGGAGGATTTGAGCCCAAAGATTCTAGTTGTTCCCTCTTATAAGAGCAACAAATCCAAGTGGTACAAGGACCGTAGGTTCAAAACTAGAAAGAGAAAGATAAAGAGATGTCACAGTGGGCATTCATAGTCCTTATAACTCTGTTTGCTCTTCTCGTTCCTTTCTTATTTGGCTCCTCTTTCATTCACTTTCTCTGCCTTCTCAATAACCCACATATTGGGATATTATAATGGGTTCACTTATCCATACAAATGTCTTCATTTGGATAGACATCAATTAGGCCTCTTATCAATGATTGTACCTTTCCCAGGGAAAATTAATGGGCTCTGGTATGGACTTACTTGGTCCACAAACTTTCTGACCCATACATGACTAAGTCTATCACATTAGCGATTGAGCCCATTTGTGGATTGGCTTCAGTCATGAATTGAGCCTTTATTGAGGGATGGATCTCAATCACAATATCCATCTCGATATGCTCATTTTTAGTTGCGTACCATTCAATCATTGACCAACCTGACCTAACCCTATTTAGTTGCATACCCAAGTTATTTGTCAAATATTATCCCATTATAGACCAACTAGTCGGGATTAAAATGGATTCCATGAGAATTCATTTATGACGTCAAAAAGGAATCTTGTGACTTTAATGAGACTTCGCAATGTTGCACACATGCAAAGTGCAAAGTGCACTTCTAGGGCCCTGGCCTTTGTTCGCACCCATACCCAAACTCGAGCTCGAGATTGTGCACATGCGCATGCACATGCATGTGGGTGAGGTGCTATTATTCCGCTGCTACATGAGAGAGAGTCTCTAAAAATACACAAGTGAGTAGGGGGTGATTTCTTGTATATTGTATTTGATTTCCCCAAATTTCAATGTAGGACTAAACCAAAGCAAGGATTTAGAAAAAAATTTATAACACTTTTTATTTGGAAATGAAAAATTAGAATTCCATGAGCTCTCTTAAGAGCTTCATTTTTAACAACCACTCATTTGTTTTCAATTTTTTTGAAAATAGGTAATATGGTTAATAAGTGAGGACTGCTAAGCATCAAGGCATGGTGGATGACCCCAATTTGCAACCAATACTTTGTGTAACATACTGTTGTTCATTTAGAGTCAGTGGATTACCCTAGAACTAATATCTTTGTGATAAATCCATCTTGTTATGAGCCTAGTCCTCTAGAGAGAGTTTACTCATCTTAAGTTTGACACTTTAAAGTTTGTGTTTATTCCGGTTTAGTGATGACTATAGAAATGACCTAAATCTTATAGGAAGTGACCAACTTCCACCATAAAAAAAGGTGAGTCTCATATTTGGCATAAAAGTAAAACTTCGAATAATAAGGATCCCCTTCGAAAACCATTAAGAATATGTTTTAGTTTCACTAAGATTTGTTTCAACCCAATTAGAGTGTGTTTCAACCTAACTAGAGTGTGTTTCAGTTTAACCAAAGCATATTTCATCTCAATCTATGTATTAGTTTAACTCAACCCGAGTCTTTAGAAACATATTAAGAGAACCAGACTATAATTCTAGACTGGCATCAAACTCAGTTTTCAACCTTCTATCCATAGTCCTAGATTGTAGGCTTAAAGCACAACTCCACAAGATTCTTTATTTGTTGGAATACACTCATCCATAGGATCACAATCTATGGGATTGCCAGAAGAATAAACTATTGTCACAAAAGTGATAGTTGTGTTTTCCAGTTGTATTGACTCGTTTACCCGTTGAACCTTCGAGCATCTTAGGTTAACTTCCCATTGAACCTAAATCAAAAAAGTTAGGTGTCCACCAACACCACCTTTAGGTTTACCCGATCCCTTAGACTTATTGGATATAAAAATCCCTTCAAGGCCTTTTTACAAAGCGAGTTAGCCATCCCATATATTACTACACTTCAAATAGCTCTTAGCTTATCATGCAATAATCCCTTTGACATGCATGTCTTCAAGAATAGCCTAGATTACCGATCATGTGATACTATGACATCTTTGTATTTCAAGTGCCTCTACCTATATTTTCAAAGCAAGTTTCCTTTAGGTGTTCAAACCTGGATAACTAAACACAAGTGTCCCACAGGTATTCAAATATGAACAAAGTAGATCATGTGCTTCAAGCACACTAGCCTAGATCACCAAATTTATTCTCACATGATTTTGGACACTTAACATGACACTAGTATATGTCAGATCAAAGTCTGAATGTCTAGAATGGTCAATGCTCACTGACACATGTATTAGTGTGTTCACTGATATCACAAATTTTCATCACCTATTACTAAAAATAGGATTTTTGGCTTATATACTCGAGGAAGAAACCACACCACTATTTCTAGATTTTATGGAGCTTGCCTCCTATCATAGCAATCATAATTTTAGACTTAACCAATTCCCCATAATAGGCAGATTCATTGTGTTCTCAGACACTAGCGGATCCATCCCACATTGACTTCATGGTTCCTTATATCTTAGATTCCTTTTAATCAAAATTTGACAATTAATGTCATCCGTTTGTTAATCTCGTGTATCTACTCCTAAACCTTTTTTAAGGCATTCTCAAGACTCACATAACCCATGGCTAACTAATAGCCTTCACCAAGAAGTTTTTCAAATGCCAAGACCTTTATCAGCCATATGTTTTTGTATCATCCTTCTACTAACATCATCGGTTCAACTACCAACACATACTCAACCATATCAAGTTTTCCTATGAGATCCTTCACAACATATTATGGACTTTATATGACAATACCATTTGTCCCTATAAACATGTTTTCTCTCTAAATTTAACGACAACCCTAGGTATTTTATGTTAGTCCTTGACCAACATACCTCCTATGTTGAAAACACTACACCACATGCAACTCTTACTAGTTCTTTCAGACAAATATGGCTTCATTCAAATTTCAAATCCTTTACCAATGAGAGTATCACAACATATTACACCATGATTTGATGTATTTTCTGATCCACTCAAGGATTTCCATAACACCTTCGCATCATTTTCAAGCATGATAATCTTTTGATTTATGCATGTTGTGTCTTTCTCATGCTAATGATAAAGGAAAACTTCTCATTTCATTTGATTTAATAATTATAATTCATTCTGTAGTCAGAAGACCATCCTGATGGATTTAATAACTTTTAGAGCATCAATCGTAGAGCCAAGTTCATTCATTCAATGAAAAAAATAACAAAAATAACAACAAATCAGTTAACATAAAACACATTCCTCTGTCACACCATCAAGACCAAGTTTCTTTCAAAATCTCATTTCCACTTGATTGGTATATGCCCTTCAAGGAAGATCCACTACATTCTCACAGAAGTGATATTCATCATCTACTAATACTACAAATCATGATAAGTCCATATTCACATTCACATTATAGGTGCCATGCATACATCCCATCTTACATAAAGTATTATGGTCCATAAATCCCATCAAACATGTGTATCAACAATAGAAATTACAACTCATAAAATGTCCAAAATAAAACTCTAAACGAATTATCTCTCTAAGGCCTATAAATAAGCTTCTAATACAAATCTAACAAAACTTATGTAACGTTATAGTTAAGGCTCATATACCTTCATGACAACTATATCTCACTCAAAATCTGAAAAACATTATGGTTGGGTAAGTCCATGGCTCATAAGAAATTATAAAAATGTACAAGGAAAATAAGGGAAGTTAAGCACAAGTCATGAGCACATATCTTAAAGCCTACAAGATGGAGCAATGTAATGCATTTGCATAAAACATTTGATGTCATTTTTTAATGGTTTTCACTTTAAAAGAAATCATGCTTTGGATCATTGATTATACAAATCACTATGCTTACTGTCAAAACTCTTTTCTAATCACATGCTGAAAGCTTATGTTTTTCAAAATGATCTTATAAAATATATTATACATATAGCTAATGGTTTCTCACATTCTATCCTATGAGGGGGCCACTTTCACTGAATCACATACTGTCCTATGAGGGGACTACAATTGCTATCTCTCATATTACGTCAAGAGGGGAGTTCACATCATTATCTCACATATTGTCCTATGAAGGGACGGTTTATGGCACTGTCTCACATATTGTTCAGTGAAGGGATGGTTCACATCACTGTCTCACATATTGTTCTCTGAGGTGACCACGTATCACTGTCTCTCATGTTGTCCTGAGAGGATGGTTCAAAAAACTAGTTTAGAAACTAAAACTCTCACTTTTGTCAAACATTTTTGGATGCTTTATAAAAGCATTTCAAACCACTTCAATGTTCAAAATGTGAAACCAGTTTGAAGCTCAAAGATATATGTCTTTGCAAAAGTCACTTCTCATGATCACTTTTAGTATAAGAAAACCGATTCTAATTTCAAGGATTTTATGTTTTTAATAAATGCTACTTATACTTATCAATGACTTTCAAAACAAATCATTTTTTGATATAAGAAAATTGTTTCACATTTTAAAGATTTTATGCATTTTATAAATGCCACTTATCATGCTTTTCAAATACCTTTACGAAAATGGAATTGATTTTCGAAACACATGGATACTTCATAATTTGAAATGAATTGTACATTGAGAATAAAACAGAGTCAAATAAAATTATAGTTCATAGGATTACTTAACCCAACTAAGCACATAATAAGAACAGAGAAATCATAGTGGTTCAATATAAATACTAACAGATTAAGGCACACAATTCTTGATTGGAGATAATAAGTTAAACCATAAAATCATTCAACAGATATGAGAAACTCTCAATCTTTGCACATTTATATAATTCATAATTACGATGTTTCTTTGTATGAGGTGTGTAAATTAGAATTATCACATGAATTGGTTTTAATCAAAATCATACCAAAAACTTAGAAGGAATGCACAAGTCATAGATAATCACAAGGATTTTTAAAGTTCTATCATCAAAAAATAGAATTCATAAGAATTACACCATTCTTTAGGTCATAGACAATATATGAGTAAATCTAAGAAATTCAGTTAGAGAGTTCAATACGAATCAAGCCAAATCACTTGAGAAAAAATTTGATCTAAGAATTTTGGTAGGGATGCATGTAAAACTTGTAATATTACTTAAAATCCTTGAAATGCACCTCAAAACACATAGATTTCTAAAATCATAAAGGAAAACATAAGAACTCATGCTAAATCAATCTAGATTAATTAAATCTAAGGAATTTAAGAAGAAATCAGAGCAAACTATATAAGAGGGCTACAATCCAATGAATGGAAACAAGTTGCATATTAAGCATAATTACTTACCAATTCAAAATCACTATTTTTCTTGATTTCTAAAGGAAACTCCTCCAGAATTCTCCTCTAGCTTCACTTCTTTGAAATTTCAATATGATTTAATATTCAAAAACCATAGATCTACATGAATTTCTATTGACAATTCCTAAAACTCTATGTGCATTGTCTAGATCTACGATTTAAAGGCTTACATTGCTCAATTTAAAGGTTTTTCTCCTCTTCTATCGCAATTCTCCTCCCATTCCTTCCTTCACTTCTTGATAAGGTATTTGGGTCTTAATTGGGTAAATTTAGGATTTAGTATCGATATCCAATGGGTTTCACGTGCTTAAAGAGAAAAAAATCACAATTTTTGAACTTCCGTATTTTTTTTCTCAGATCATGACTTTTGAACGTTTGAAATATTTTTCAAACAATCAAAAAAAAAATCGAGCATTCGAGCAAAACTTGATTTTATGCCTGAGACATTCGAATGATTGAAATTTGTTGTTTTGGAATTTTTAGGTCTTTAGGGTTCACTTTGAGTTCACTCTTCTTCCTAACTTTCTTACACATTTCCAGGTGACCCAACATCAAATTTAAGCTCTAAAAATTACCTATGTTCTCACATATTTATTCATAATTTAGTATTAAAGATTCTTTATACATATGTGGGGTATTACATTCTTCCCCCTTAAAATAATTCCAGTCCTCTAAATTTTTATGTACCTTAACTTTGGAACAGATGAGAGTATTTTTCCTTCATCTCATTCTTTCATTCCCAAGTAGCTTCCTCTTTCGTATGGTTATGCCACAACACTTTAAAGCATGGAATGATTTTTGAATATAGCACTTGTTCCTTTCTATCAAGGATCCCCACATGTTGTTCTTCATATGATAGGTCTTCCTTGATTTGAAGGGGTTCATATTCTAACACATATGAAGGATCACACATGTATTTTTACAACATTGATATATGTAAAACATAGTGAACATGTGACAAATCCGGAGGTAAAGCCAATTCATAGGCAAGAGCACCCATACTTTTCAAATTATAGAAAATTCCAATAAACCTTAGGTCTAATTTACTCTTTTTTCCGAACCTCATCATAACTTTCATTGGCGACACCTTGAGAAGAACATGGTCTCCAGTATCAAACTCTAAATCTTGCCTTCTCTTGTTAGAATAACTTCGTTTTCTACTCTGGGCCATTAAAAAAAAATCACGGATTAGTCTGATCTTCTCCATGGTTACTTGGACAAGTTTTGGTCCAAACATATTTCTCTCACCTACCTGTTCCCACCAAATAGGCGACCTATACCTTCTTCCATATAAGACTTCAAAAGGAGTCATTTGTTTTTAGTAGAATTCTATCAATGGTAAGTGGATGTCCCAACTCCCTTTCATATCAATCACACATGCTTTAAGCATGTCCTCTACAATCTGAATAGTTATCTCAAATTGGCCATCCATTTGGGGATGAAAAACTATACTAAAAGCCAATTTTGTTCCCATAACTCTTTGTAAAATACTTCAAAATCCTAGAAGTGAAACAATGATCTCTATATGACACTATAGTAATAGGAATTTCATGCATCTTCATAACCTCATTGACATAAAGTTGAGCCAATTTATTTAAAGAATATAAGATTTTGATTGAAAAAAGTGTGCTAATTTGGTCAATCAGTCTACAATCACCCATATAGAGTTAAATCCCTTAACAGTTCTAGGTAGTCCAACCACAAAATCCATAGAAATATGTTCCCACTTCTATTCTGGTTTCTCCAAGGGTTGTAACTATTTGGTAGGCTTTTGGTTTTCAACCTTAACTTGTTGACAAACCAAACATCTATATATGACATCTTCAATCTCTCTCTTCATGTTGTTCCACCAATACACTTCCTTGATGTCTTGATACATCTTGGTACTGTCCTAATACACTATGTATGTAGATCTATGGGCTTCTTCTATGATTTTCCTCTTCAAATCATGAGCATCGAGAACACACAATCAATTTCCAAACCATAGTGTACCATCCTCATGAATTGATGAATTAAAAAATTAGCTTTGTTGCCATTCTTCACTTCCTTTATGATTTTCATCAATTGAGGATCAAAGCCTTTTGAACTCTTTATCTTTCCAATGATGGTGGGTTGTACTTGAGATGCACAACAAGACAAGCCATGTTACTGGTAAACTTTCTACTCAAGGCGTCCACCACAATATTTGCTTTTCTCGGATGGTAGTGAATTGTGCAATCGTAGTCCATTATTAGCTCAATTCATCTCCTCTGTCTCAAATTCAGCTCTTTTTGTAAGAAAAGATACTTCAAGATCTTATGATTCAAATAGATTTTGTGAGTTTTTTTATTTAAGTAATGTCTCCATATTTTTAATGAAAAGATCACCACAACTTCTTTCTGTGAGAAAAGATACTTCAGGATCTTGTGGTTTGAATAGATTTCACAAGTTTTGCCATATACGTAATGTCTCTATATTTTTAATGAAAAGACCACCGCAACCAACTCCAAATCGTGGGTAGGATAATTCCACTCATACAATTTAAGCTACCTAGATGCATAGGAGATCACTTTCCCATGTTATATAAGCACACAACCCAGACCTTTTCTTGAAGCATCACTATAGATTACAAATCCTCCAGAATCCAATGGTAACGTAAAGACTGGAGCGGTGACCAATTGATCCTTGAGCTCTTGAAAGCTCTTTTCACATCCCTCACTCCATTAGAACTTCAAGTTCTTTTGAATTAGCTTTGTTCTTGATATGCAAGAAAACCTTTTGACAAATCTCCAGTCATAACCCGCAAGACCAAAGAAACTACGAACTTCCAAAACATTGGTTGGTCTTACCCAACTTACCACAACCTCTACCTTTTTGAGGTCTACATATTTACCATCTTTGGATATCACATGCCTAACAAACATTATCTTGTCTAACCAAAACTCACATTTTATTGAACTTAACATACAACTATTCCCTTAAGGTCTATAAGGTAATTCTCAAATGTTCCTCATGCTCCTTTGCACTGTTTGAATAAACAGGTATATCATTGATGAACACTATAAAAAATTGATTTAGGAAATGTTTGAACTCTCAGTTTAGTAAACCCATAAAGGCAGCTAGTGTGTTTGCCAAGCCGAATGGCATTACCAAAAACTCATAGTGCCCATATTGCATATGGAAAGTAATTTTAGGTATATCTTCCTTTTTATCTTGAGTTGATGGTAACCCAATCTTAAGTCAATTTTCAAACAAGCCTTTTCTCCTTCCAGTTGATAAAAAAAATCATCAATTCTCAGCAATGGGTTTTTGTTCCTCACGATCACCTTGTTGAATTGACTATAATCAATGTATAACCTCATGGACCCATCCTTCTTCTTCACAAATAGTAATGGTGCGCGCCAAGGTGACACACTAGGATAAATGAAACCTTTATCTAACAATTCTTGCTATTGCATTTTTAGTTCCTTCAACTTTATAGGCGTCATTCGATACGGTTCTATAGAAATAGGAGTCGTGCCTAGTACCAAGTCAATCACAAACTTGATCTCTTTATCTTGCGGTAATCCAAGGAGATCTTTGAGAAACACATCTCCAAAATCGCTAACAATGTGAATATCTTCAATCTTGGCCTCTTTCTTCTGGTTATTAACCACTTATGCTAGATAACCTTGCTTACTTTTCTGAAGTAGCTTGTTCGCCTGGATGGTAGAAATCGCACTAGGAAACATCTCCCTTTTAATTCCTAGGAAAGAACCTAGTATTCTAAACACTTTTTTATTCAAATAATAATGAACTATGGCATGATAGGTTGTTAACCAATCCATACCCAATATTACATCAAAGTCTAGCATTTTTAAGAGAATCAAATCGGCCATTAATTCTTTATCCCCAATCTTAAGAACACAAAACTTACATATAGAGTTGGCTATCATGGTCTTAACAGGAGGAGTGGAAGTAGATAATATGCAATCTAAAGGTTTAGACATAGAAACAAAACATTTCATATACTCATAAGCCATAAAGGAATAAGTAGATCCGGGATCTATGAGAATTCTTGCATCATGAGAAAATAAAGAAAGTATACTTATCACCATAAACTTAGACTCCTCGGTGTCTTTCTCACTGATCACGTACACTCACCCTTGAACTTTGCGTCATTGCTTTGCTTTCACCGGTTTAGATGTATATCCTTCTTTTAAGGTTGGACAATCCTTGATTAGATGCCTGACCTATCAGCACTTAAAGCATGCACTGATCTGTGGTAGTATAAGCCTTGATGCATTTTCCTGCATTTTTTTACACGGTTTAGCATCTCTTTCTCTTCATTATTTCCCACCTTTCTCTTCGAAAACACAATGTGGTTCCCAGCTCTTCGAGATCCTTTGTCAATATTTCTCTTCTTACCCTTGTCTTTAACTCTTCATAAGCTCCTCACAATCTTTTTCAATCACTTTTGTTGTCTCCACCACATTAGCAAAAGTCTCCAATCTCAAAGCTAACATCCTCATCCAGATGCTAGGCCGTAGCCCTCTCTGGCATTTTTTGCCTCTCTAGTATCATCCAAAACAATGTAGGGTACCAACTGGGAAAGCTTAATAAACTTCACTTTATATTGGAGTACGGTCATGTTGCCTTGAACAAGCTCCATGAACACTAGATCCTTTTCATTGCTCATACTTTTTGAACAATAATTACAATGAAAAGCATCGAAGAAAATGTCCTATGTAATAGGCGTATCCTCCTCTAGAGAAAACATGTCCTTGGTGGCCCTTCACCAATGTTCTACCTTGCCTTTGAACATTAAAGTAGAAAATGATACCTTATGTTCATCATTACAACCAACCACATAAATATTTTCTTCATATGCATAATTCATGACTCAACCTCCATGGGGTCCGAGGTCCCCACAAAATCCAACAGTCCAATGCTTTGAAATTGCTTTAAGGTGTTTCCACCATTCCCCGCATTCCTTTCTTTGGGCTGGCCCCCATTTGTCATATGTTCCTTCACTACATCTGTAGACTCTTTATGACTCCCAAGATTCCGACCAAATCCATTTTCCGACTGAGAGAAAGGAGAACCACATATGGTGGATCTTCGATGTAACATCTTTCTTAAAACCAATAAGAAATACTTTAGAATCAAATGTTTACTCATAACACATTATCCAAAGCATATGATCCATATCTAATCTATAAACACTAGCAAATGCCATCACTCACATCTTTCATGATTAAGCACTTAACCATCTCAAAATCAAATCCTAACCTTTTGCATTCTACTTAGTTCTCAACAATTCTAATTGTTTACAAAATCCAAAAATTGGAGCTCTGATACCAACAATTGTCACACCATGAATCTGTCTCAAGTTCACAACTGGTTTTAACCCAGATTCGGACTGTGACTTAACTTCATTCACTTCTTATGCACTTAGGTTATTTTTTGTATATAATATCACATTCGTTTGTAGCAGAATTTCTAAACATTCATTCATATAACCGTGGAGTGGAAATTAAAACATTCTAACTTTGTATCACATTCTAGAGGAAGATACTAATACTACAAATCACGAAAAATCCATATTCACATTCACATGATAGGTGCCAAATATCCCATCTTACATCAAATACTATGGTTCGTAAACTATCAAACATGTGTATCAATAATGAAAATTACAACTCATAAAATGACCAAAATAAAACTTCAAACAAATTGTCTCTATAAGGCTTAGAAGCCTTTAACACAAATCCAATAAATCTTAAATCTAACAAAACTTGCGTAACGTTGTAATTACGCCTCATATACCTCCATGGAAGTTGTCTCTCACTCAAAATATGAAAAACAATATGAATGGGTGATTCCATGACTCATAAGTAATTATAAAAAATATACAAGAAAAATAAGGGAAGTCAAGCACAAGTCATGACCACAAATATCTTAAATCCTACAAGATGGAGCAATGTAATACATTTGCATAAACCATTTAATGACATACATTTACTAATGATTTTCATTTTAAAAGAAATCATGCTTCGGATCATCGATAATACAAATCATTATGCTGACTTTCAAAGCTCTTTTCTAATTACATGCTTAGCTTATGTTTTTCAAAACATGATATATGAGGAACTCTCAATCTTTGCACAAATTATGTACAAATTACTGTACACAATTCTTAATCAAAGATAATAAGTTAAATCATACAATCATTCAATGGATATGAGGAACTCTCAATCTTTGCACAATCATATAATTTAGAATTAGGATGTCTCTATGCATGAGGCATGTAAATTAGAATAATCACATGAATTAGTTCTATTGAAATCATATGAAAAACTTAGAAGAAAGGCACAATTCATAGATAATTATTAGGATTTCTAAAGTCCTACAATCAAAAAATAAAATTTATAGGAATTACATCATTCTTGAGGTCATAGACCCAAGATATGAGTAAATCTGAGAAATTCAAGTAGAGAGTTTAATTAAATCAGGCCAAATCACTTGAGAATCAATTTGATCTAAGAATTTTGGTAAAGATGCATGTAAAACCTATAATATTACTTAAAATTCTTGAAATGCACTTTAAAATAGGAAAACATATGAATTCATGCCAAATCAATCTAAATCAATTAGATCTAAGGAATTAAAAAAAAAAATCAGAACACACTATATAAGATGGCCGAGATCCAATGAATCTAAGATCTTACGAATGGAAACAAGTTGCATATTAAGCATTATTTCCTTACCAATTCAAAATCACTACTTCTTCTTTTTTTTTTAAAGGAAACTATTCAAGAATTCTTTTCTAGCTTCACTTCTCTGAAATTCAAATACGATTTACTATTTAGAAACCATAGATTTACATGAATCTCTATTGAAAATTCGCAAAACTCTATGAACATTGTTTAGATCTAAGATTTTACTGTTTGCTTTGCTCATTTTGGAGGCTTTTCTCCTTATTCTCCATCCCCTTCCTTCACTTCTATCTCAAGTATTTGGGTCTCAATTGGGTAAATTTGGGGTTTATTATCAAGATCCAATGGGTTTCACATGCTTAGAGAGGAAAAATCATGATTTTTCAAACTTATATTTTTTTTCTCAAATCATGACTTTGAACGTTCAAAATCTTTTTCGAGCATTCGGGCAAAAACTGTTTTTAAGCCTGAAACATTCGAATGTTACAAAATTATTTTTCACCGTTTAAACTTTGATCATGTTAACTCATATTGTATTGTTAATTCCATTTCAAAGTCTAGGTGGTGTATGGGCTATAAGTGTTTAATGTAAATATAGTATGAGAGCCTATGTGTGTCTACATGTAGACCATCAATACTAAGATATGAAAGATGTTTGAGCTAAGGACCCTAAAGACCACCAGTGATCACCAGTGCATCAGTCTTGAGTCAAATAGGTAAATCAGGTAATGTGTGTGCTCATAAGAACCCCCAAAGACCAGGGTTTGACTCTAGGAAGGCCCAAATACCAATATATGACCCTAGGTGCAATTGCTCTAAAATCCCAAGCAAAATAAAGTTGTGTTAAAAAGTAAAAATGACTCAAATTAAAACGGCCATAACTTTTGATTCTATTGTATGTTTGAGACCTACAAGTACTCAAATAGAATGGCTCAACTAGCTCTCTTCAAATATAAAATCATGGGATTTTCGAGCGCTTAAAAAAAATTTTAGTGCTCGAACTAGTTCGAGGGCTTGAAACAAAAATTTCGAGGGCTCAAAGTTATTTTCGAGTGCTTGAAAATTACCCAAATTCTAATGGTCGAATTTCTAACCATTGTTATTAACCGTTGGAGGGCATGAAAAGCTTGGGAACTTCTATATAATCAAGAGGGTGTTTAAGAAACACCTCTTAACTCTTCCCACACATATTAGAAACATTATTGAGCATTCCTTTTGGGAAAATGACTTGAAATCCTTTACATGAGGTGTTCTTAAACAAATAGACAAATCTACCTAAAGAAATGAGGGAACAAAGGCTTGGGAAGCTTATATAGGCATATCCATTCATCAAGCCAAAGAAAAGAGCCCTTAAATCTTCAAGGAGCCTTAAAGAGAAAGAGTCCAACTTGAAAAATCTTGTAAAAGAATCTTTCTACACTTGGTGTGAAGACCATAGTCACATTTTCTTTCAAGAAGCTAAGCACCACATCTAACTATATTCTATTCATCACTTGTGTACGTTCGTCTAATCCACTAGATGTGGAAGCTTTTGCTAGAGCCATTGAAAGCGGAGTTGAGAGTTCGCCGTAGACACCAAACTCGTGTGCACTTGCCGGAGACACCAAGTGTGGAGTCACTTCTACTAGAGCCACTAGAGGTAAGGTCTTATTGATGTCCTTCGTAATAGTTAGGAGTTAACTATTGAAATTCCAAGTCCCAAACTATCCTAGAGGGGGTGAATAGGATATTGAAGTATTTCATGATATTCGTTCTCCTTTTTAATGTCAATCGACTACTTATTCTATTCATTTCAATTAGGTTCAATTAAGCAATATTTATCCCTTGTAAAGTATAGAATTTGATGATAATGCAAATGGCTCACAAATAATGCAGATAAAATAAATTAATCATAATAGACAAGAGACACAATTTATAGTGGTTCGACAAACTTGCCTACATCCACTGTCAAAAACTCTTCACTAAGTTGATTAATTTTATTAACTTCTAATAAAAAGTACAAGGTAAATTTAATCACAAAAACCTAAATTCACTACATTTAGTGGCTCTGGCAAACGTAAGTATTGCCCTTTTTGTCTTTGAGGAGGGCTAATCAACTACCTCCAGTGGCTCCGATAAATGTGCAACAAATTCAATGATTTGATTTTATGATAGATAAATTTCTCAAAAGTTCATGCCTCTAAGAAGGTTGATACTACTATGTAGTGCTCACAAATAAATAAATAGTCGGTGCTCTTTAAGTGCTTTACCTCTAGATAAGTTGATTTAAATATATGGCTCAATTAATCATTAACCACAAGTATAGATTTGAAAATAGCTTACATTAAATCAATTGTAAACGCTACTAGATTAGCTAATATATATCTTGAACGTAACTAATTTAAGTATTCAAATCAAGAGCTCTTTAAAATACCTTGTAGAACGATTTAGATCTCAGAACTTTTGATACGGTTCCTTATGTTTGAACCTGATGACCTCGCAATCCTTTGCTTTAATGAAGCTTATAGGAGCAAGAAGGATTGGAAGAATAGATCTTTGATTGCAGCAAGGTTTCTTACAAAGTAATGCCTCTAAATGATTTGAAGTTTTTGCACAAAACTTAATTTTTTTATCGTTACATTTTCAAGACCTTTAAGACATTTATAGAGTAAAAATTCCTAAAAATGGCCAAGAAAAATGATCTAATAATCTTCCAAATAAAATAAGGAATTATTTTTTTGAAAATAATAGTTTTGAAAAATTTCCTTTTTGTGATTGATAATAACTAATTGTATGATCGATCATAGCCCTATGACCGATCATCTAGTTTGTTGTGATTGATCATTCTGGGCTTAGACTCATTCCAATAATGAAGCATTCTTCTAGACCAATCATGAGACCTTATGATCGGTCATAGCCCTATGAACGACCATGGGGTCTGCTACGATCGATCATAGTTTAAAGATTTTGATTTTTCTTTGTATCTTTTTCCCAAGCCACTAAGGCTTGGGAAATGTTTCTTACTAAGTCCAACTTAGGTTTTGGCTGATTCTTGTGAATTTCATAATACTTATCTTTACCATATACCTCTGGGAGTCTGAATGTTTCCTCTTGCTTTCTTTTGAGTGATGCTTGTATTTCTTCAACTTGACTTCCCATGATTTATGTTCTTGTACATGATGATTCTTGTCAAGTGTTTTTTCTTCACACACTAACTCACACTTTTGACACATACTTTTGGTATGAGATTGACAATTCCTCAACAACTACTAATAAAATCAACATGCCCCCGGAAGTGGACATTGGAAAGTGGACTTAGGCTGGTGTGCTAAATCACTATAAACACTTTGTGTCTTTGTAGTTGAATGCATTGTGTATGTTTTAATTTTCATATCTTGTCCATAACACAAACACATTGATTACACTTGCAAATTGAACACTTAAGCATATTACACATTAGTCTAAGTGTTTTTGCAAATCAACCACTTATTATCACCTTGCATAACTAAGACAATAATTGTACTTAGTGATCAATCATTGTGTGATAATTTGAATAAAATTAAAACAATTTAAATGATCAAGTAATTGAACTAAAAAGAATAGAAAAAGTTTATGATCCTATTCACCCCCTCTAGGATTAAACACATAGAATTTCAAATCATTCCAGATAAATTTTGAATGATCAAAATTTATTGTTTTGGTGTTTTTAGGTCTTTGGGGTTTAGTTTTGAGTCCACTCTTCTTCCAATTCTTACACATTTTCAAGTGATAAAACATCAAATTTAAGTGGTTTAGTTTTGAGTCCACTCTTATTCCAAACTTTCTTACACATTTTCAAGTGATACAACATAAAATTTAGGCTCTAAAAATTACCTTTGTTCTCATGTATTTATTCATAATGTGGTAATTAAAGATTCCTTATACATAGGTGGGGTGTTACACTAAGTTTTCACCAACCTTGGACTCATTGGTGTTCTTTTAGCTAGGCCTCCTTACCCCCACTATTTATAAGATTTTCTTTGACAAAGCATGATCTCACTGGATCTAGTACACGGACTCAATAGGTCCTCTAGGGTAAGTATTCCTAAAATACCAATTTGTATAAACATATGGCTTAGTATTCAAGTAAACACCCAATTAGTTCCTCTCATTCCAACCCTAAAGGCATGCCTTTTTGTCATAAATCCACATGAGGACTTTCCCCCTTTTCATATCAAATATGGAGTTTTCCAAGTCAAAGGAACTCTTATAAGTAGACCATCATGTCCTGTTGCGGATCACCATTCAGCTACAACTCCCAAGGTGTATCAAGTGTTGAAATCCAATCACATATGTTCCATACAGAGTTAACTAGTTTAGAATCCTCTATCTCTTATCAAGCCCAAGGATCTCATTTCTAGAGCCATCAAAGTATCAAACTCATGCCTTATTCTCTTGAGATTAACAAATAAATTTCATCTCAGCCATTTACTTTTTACCGTGTCCCAAGTCAATTTCACAAGACTTGTATCTATTAGACAGACTGAATCCCCAATAAATGAATACATAACTACATGTCAACTTTATCAAACTTGATTCTTAATAAATTTAGTCATCGCTCAAAGAACATCCAAGATGGACACACTTTTGATGTCAAAGCATCAAAGACCACCTGTTGGAGTACAAACCTCCCAGGAATCACTATAGATCAATGAAGACTTATCAAATGACCTAAAGATAAAGGTACCAATAATGACATGTTCATCATCACACCTCCACTGGCTTGTGGAAATTGAATATATCATTGACATATGAATGTGTCTACTACCACTAGTAGTTTTTATTAACATATGTCACCTTTTACAACGTTGATCTTAGATCAACCCACAATCATCATGTCTCATCCAAAATGCCACAATCCAAAATGTTATTCTATCATGACAACAAACACAAGCCATTCTAACCAGCATTCCACAACCATAAGCTTGTGTTGACCCTATTACCACATAAGAGGTTTTCATTTAAGTTTTCATGTGTTCTATAATTCTAACTGATGAGACAATTCATGGTTGGACTTTCCTTCTCAAGATGCCTAAGGGCTTTCACATGTCTTTAAGACTTGTCTACATCAACTAGAGACTTTAATATGAATCACTCTTAAGCCCAATAACTTTCCTTAATGTTGTGCATCATATCCACTAACAACCAAACATGGGCATTCATTGGTGAATTATTTTGAACCCTTAGATCTGGCCTTAACTGAGCACACAATCTTTAGGTATCTCCAAGTGTCATCCTATGTTAGTTTCCTTAAAACTCTACTCAGTTACAATAACTCACTTAAGTCATGCTTTGTCCTAAACCTATAACCCCTTTGTAGCTCACATCATGAGAAATATGCTCACCAAACATAACTACATGTGTCAAAGATTTCAACTTTACAAAGCATAAAAATCATATTTTTCTGCCATATGTAGAAACTGTACACTCGTGAGAACATTTCATCACCAAATTGTTGCAAAAAGTTCATTTGTGAATCATATTCCAATTGTAGAGACATTTCAATCACGAAATGCTCTCAGTTGTGAATATGGTCCAATTTCCTTCTCAGTCGGAAGAGCCTCTCATTTGTGGTGACACCCAATCCCAACTAATAGTCCATTCACAAAAACTACCAATTCACAAATTTTTATTCATGAATATGGTCTAGTTGCAAAACTCCGTTATTCATGGTTTGGTGTCACCACAAATGAGAGGGTCCTGCGAATAACACTTCATTTGTGAATGTTACTCATTCACAGAAGTATTTTCATTCACAAAACCTCGACTCAGTCGCAAGTGTCTCATTTCATTTACTAGTCATGATCCCTTTGAAAAACTTCATTTTTCTGTCATTTTCTACATGTGAGTGGACCTATCCACAAATTACTAGATTCTTACATGAATTTTAGATATCACACATCACCTGTAAGAGCTACCAAGTTCATTAACACTAATTTACATAATAAAGGTGGATTGTAGTATCTTTAGGTTAAGGCTGAGCCATCGAGCCTCACATCCTCAAGCTTCCTATGTACCCCTTTAAAAGGGAATCAATCTAAACATAGTTCTACTAGACTGATCAAAGGCATGGAGGTATCATTATTTCATTTCTTGAGGATAGTCAAGGACTCCCACTTTTATGTGCAAGAGACCATGACCAAGCTAACCCTAGGATACAACCAAGCTCTGATTAAGTCCTGTCTCCCAACAAGGTGCACTCCCTAGAGAGACCATGATACATCCCATACAAATTGATTGCCCTTTATGGTTAATGTTCAAAACAAGTAGCAAAGCTTGTATAAATTTTATGAAAATTTCGGTAGAGTTTTCTCTTAGGAAGGTGAATCTCATACATCAATACCGAGTCATGAAAACAAGGTTAACACCTCCAACTCAGTGTCTATTCTCTAAGGAACCACTGACCCCATAGAGGATTTAAGTCTAAAGATTTCAGTTGTTCCCTCCTATAAGGGCAACAAATCAAAGTATTACAAGGACCCTAGGTCCAAAATAGAAAAAAGAAAGATAAAGCTAGATGTTACAATGGGGGTTCATGGCCCTTCTAACCCTGCTTTGTCTTATCCTCTTCTTTTAATTCCTTTATTCTTTGGCTCCTCCTTCATTCTCCTTCTTTGCCATCTCACCGAATGGGTTTTAAACCCATAGTTTGGAATTTTATAACGGTTTTCACCTACCTATACTTGTGTCCTCATTTGGTTGGACATTAATTAAGCCTTTTATCTATGAATATGCCTTTCCAAAGGTAAATTAATGGGCTCTGGTACAAAATTGCTTAGTCCACAAGCTTTTTGACTGAGCCCATTCACAGATTGACTTCATTAGTGGTAGACTGGGACTTAACGGGCTTCAGTCGTGGAGCGACTTAACCCGATCATGTTTAGTCGCAATCCCAAGTCAGTCACCAAACACAATCACATTATGGACCAACTAGTCGCTGTTGGAAATATATGTTCTGACAAAACTATTCACATAAAATATAAGCATGATTAATTAATTAATTAATTAATTAATTAATATTTTATCATCACAAGAATTTATTTATCTATATG
>JAOXJP010258471.1:0-21272 GCA_025762735.1 Platanus orientalis | reverse complement strand
TGGATACTCCACTAGAAGCAAAGCCTATAGGGTATACAACAAAAGAACTTCTAGCATGGAAGAGTCTATAAATGTCATTATAAATGATCAACCAAAGACTTAAACAAATAAGGAAGAAGAAGCAATAGAAGAGCCTCAAGAGGAACCAAAGGTTCTAGAAAATGCTACCTCACATGATTCTGGGAGTGAGTCAGAGGGAGCAAATGATGATGAAGTAAGTCGTCCCAAGGAAAGGAGAATAATAAAGGGACACTCATCTAGAGACATCATTGGAGATCCTAATAGGGGTGTTAAAATAAGAAGACAACTTAAAAATATCATTAGTTATATCTGTTTTACATCCAAGATTGAGCCGAAGAAAGTAAAAGAAGCTTTAAATGATCCAGATTGGATCATAGCTATGCAAGAAAAGCTCAATCAATTCAAGAGAAATGATGTGTGGTACCTTTTTGAAAAACCAGAAGACAAAAACATAATTAGTACCAAGTGAATCTTCAAAAACAAGATGGATGAGCATGGAACTATTATAAGGAACAAAGCATGATTAGTTGCTAAAGGATATGCTCAGATAGAGGGAATTGACTTTGAGGAGACATTCGCTCATATAGCTAGGCTTGAGTCAATTCGAATCTTATTGTCCATTGCATGCCATTTGAAGTTTAAACTATATCAAATGGATGTAAAAAGTGTATTTCTAAATGGAATACTTCAAGAAGAAATATATATTGAATAACCTGAGGGATTCAAAGATCCTCATATACCAAATCATGTATATAGGTTGAAGAAAGCACTATACAAGCTGAAACAAGCACCAAGAGCTTGATACGATATATTGACCAAGTTTCTAGTGGATCATCAATTATCAGAGGGAGTGTTGACAAAGCACTCTTCATCAAGAAAAATGATGGTCACATACTCATTGCATAGATCTATGTGGATAACATTATATTTGGGTCCACATGTGAGGAATTGTCACGTAGGTTTACCAATACGATGAAATCCGAATTTGAGGTGAGTATGGAGGGAGAATTGCGATTCTTCCTTAGATTACAGATCAGACAAACATCAGAGAGAATATTTCTAAATCAATCCAAGTTTTCTAAGGATCTAGTGTCTAAGTTTGGACTTTTGGAGTCTAAACCGGCTGATACTCCAATCAGTACTAGCAAAAAAATTACTAAGGTTCTCGATGGTGTTGATGTTGATCCTATAGGATATAGGAGAATCATAGGAAGTTTGTTGCATTTAATAGCAAGCAAACCCAATATTTTTTTAGTGTAGGTGCTTGTGCAAGATATCAAGTAGCACCAAAGGAATCACATCTAAAAGTAGCCAAGAGAGTAATTTGATATGTCCATGGGACAATCAACTTTGGCCTTTGGTATCCATTTGATACAACTCCAGCGTTAGCTGGCTATTCAGATGCTGATTGGGCAGGTAATATTGATGAGCATAAAAACACAAGTGGTGGATGATTTTACATAGGAAACTATCTTATCTCATGGTACAATCGAAAGTAAAATTCCAGATCACTATCTACAGGCTAGGCTGAATATATTGTCACAGGGAGTGGATGCACACAACTGCTATGGATGAAGCAAATGCTTGCGGATTATGAGTTGTCTCAATCTACAATGAATATGTTCATCGACAACTCAAGTGCAATCCAAATTTCCATAAATCTGGTACAACACTCTAAAACTAAACATATAGATATTTGTCACCATAGCCTCAAATTCATGCAGCCCTAGATTGGCAACGAAAAACCTAACAAATTCTAAGAGAAAAAAGAAGAAGAAGAAGAGGAAAGAAGAGGATTTTGCTAAACCTAGGCCACTTAGACCGAAGGTAAGCCTAAACCTATGCTTGTTTCATTTCCCCCTTGTTCTTATAGTCAATTCATAAGCTGTTATGCTATCCAAATCATGTTATTTTATTGCTCCAATTCAGGTTACACAGTAGAGGCTCAACAGCCTCTACTTGCTTTTATTTCTAAACATGCTTTAGTGTCAAATTTTTTATGAATTTTCTACACATTTTTAAGCCCAAATTTTAGTATACATGTTTGCTAGTTACTAGATTTAATTTCATGATTTTAGGAGCTGTGGAATGCCTCGAGATGGCCACCCAAACAGACCCCAAAACTTGGGTCTTTTAAGACTTAATTTAGTGAAATATTTGGGATTTTTTGTTTGAATTTTTTATGAACGATATTAGGCTCAATTTTTTATATGTTGTTCTTATATATCTTGCCTGTATTCATGCATAATTTTGCATTTTTCTCAAAATCCTAAGGGCTTCAAAATCGAGAAAGCTATCAGATAGATTTTCTTCTAGTAACTAGCACTTGAATTTTATATAATTAAAATTCAAGCATTGAACAAATAGGTGTCAAGAGAAAGATCAGGCGTTGAGATCTAGGACCCACCCCAGGGAGCCCTGACCTTCTTTGAACCTATCCCATGGCATCAGTAACTTCTAAAATTCAATCCTATGCGTGTACACCTTTGTGGGCCTTTATTTTCTTCCCAATGCGTTGGAGTGAATTTCAAGTGTTAAGCCTGGGTTAAAAATCATGTTTTTTAAAATTGGTTAAATGTGTGAGCACCCTAGGTGTAGTGTAAAGACCCTGGAGAAACTCTACTCCTCTGGGCCTCACCTTTGTGGCCCAAAGACCTAAGTTGGTTGTTGATTCCAGTACCCAACACTTGAATTTCCCTTGAATTAAATTCAGGCATTGAACATTCAGGCGTTAGACCAAAAATAGGCGTTAGACCTGTAACAGATGACCAAGTGGCTTACTTTGAGAGATTATATCTCCACGTGGGCAGAACCCATAACCCCTAGGGTTGCATAGTATAACCTTAAGAAAAACTTACCCTAACTTAACTGCTGTGGGACCCCCTAAACCATCCTAAAAGATCACATAAACATGCTGACATGATCAACTCCCAATGCCTGAATTTCACCCTGAATCAAATTTCAGGCGTTGAGGTGAAATTCAAGTGTTAAGCCCGAAAGACAGAAAAACACAACTTCTCTCCTTTCTCTTTTTATTTTAAGAATAAACCTAAGCTTTAAGCTACCAATAAACAAGTAATTTAGAGGGGTCTCCATCCCACTAAAAGTCTAACCCATAAGGAGTCTCCTACAATTAGAATAAGACAACACAAAGGATAGTTTCTGGATTTTTCAGGAACCAACACCTGAATTTCACCTTGAATTAAATTCAGGTGTTGAAGGTAAAATCAGGCATTAAGCCTGAGAAAAATCCAGTAAACACATAACTCAGAATCTACAAAGCTTGGGCATTGACATAATTTAAGACTTGTGTGAATGGGAGAAGCCACCTTAAAAAGGCGAGTATTTGAGGTGCCTAACATCTTCCCCAAATGCAACCAAACAACTTACCCCTATCTCAGGAATGTAGACCAGCATTAGGACTTAAACCTCTAGACCTTTGGGTCAAGATTTCTCATCTTCCCCGAAGAGGAGAACTGATGTCCAACTTCGTCGGTTAAACTCCGAGTTAGTGGTGACTACAAGCAAAGCTTAACCCTTGCACATAAGGGGTTAGCAATCTTTTGTGCACCCCCTAGCAAAAAAAACACTCATCGGGAGAGAAGTAAGTCCCGATGTCCACATAATGGCAACTCCGCTAGAGATATGTTTAATCTCCACATGTACAAGTCTTAGTTTATGTCAAATACATGCTTTCACATGTCTACTTGCTTTAAATTAGACTTAGGCAACTTCATTAGTCAGTTAGGGTAACACTCCATCTTGAACATTCATTCCAAATTGTCATGCATAGGATAGAGACATGCTCACCTAGCTTTAGGGCAGCTTGAATTAGTTAGTATGATTAAGTTAATGTTTTAACAACTTGTATGCAATACATATTTGTTATTTCATACTTCCACAAAATGAGTCTAAGGATATGACATTGCACCAATACATCACTCTCATGAGCCCTTATCTAGGTCATTATCCACCAATGGATCGACATTGGATCACCACATAGGATGGGAACAATGTCTGACCACTTGTTGCTATGTCAACATGGCCATTCCGAGTTACTCAAGGCAGTTACCACTTTATGATCGATGTTTTTCGGGAGGTGTTTCAATTGGTACATTCCACCATCTTTGTAAACCTTACAAATACCCTAATTGCCCTTCCCCTTAAAGAACGGGAAATTTGGAAAAGTTAAAGCAAGCTAGGGGCAACATTGACCTTGGCACAAATCAACTTGGATTGGCCACTGTTAGCGGCAGCCATTTCCTTTTGGGACCCCTCATCTATGGTTTTCCGTTTCGAAGAACAAGAACTTACACCCACTATCGAGAAGTTCGAATCCTTCCTTGATTGGTAACATTGTCTTGGCATCAGTGCCATAATCCCGACTCATAAACCTACCTACCTCAAAGGCTTCCATGCACTGGACATCTCTAAAGCCTCCTTCACTAAGAAAGCTACAGGAGAATACCTACATTACTCTTTTGACCTTTTATTGGAAAGAGGTTGGAAGAAAGTTAGTGATTTCATCAACCCCATCAAGTTTAGAGCATTCACATTATTTATCTTAGGACAACTCTTGCTATCACATAGCTACCATCACATTAATGGCATCTTACTCGATGTTTTAGGGCAACATCTACAGAAGAAGGCCCTCACACCTACGATCATCTCTGAGACTACCTCTAGTCTCACATTGTGCCCAACATTCCAAAGGTTGATTATATGGTTGCCCGACTTTCTTACAAGCCTGGCTATGAGAACACTTGTCTATCCTTACATCTTTCCTGACTTATGTGTCTCGGGATCTGACTCAAGTATAGATACATATCAAAATCTGCCCTTTTCCAATTAGAACAACTACATCGGATTATCAGAACCTGCTAGCTGCTATGCTCTCCAAACAGATCACTTGGCATGTTAAGTGGCACAAAGAATGATACCCACTTCTTACAACCAAGGACTGCATATACATGGTTATCATAGGAATTTACCAGAGCACTCCTTATGTACCCATACTTGTCCTTCAACAAGTTTCTCTTAAGCAAGATCTCTTTGATTTCCCCACAGTCTTTGAAGATATCTTCAAGCTTGACCATCGCATGTCCAATCATACACTGTCTACACTAGCCACCTTATGAGATAGCTCGCATACTAGAGTCGTAGGACATCCACAACTAGTATCCTCAAAAGTATAGGCCATGACATCTTCCTACGAGCACTTGCTTTTACATAAGCCCCCTTTACAGCCTACTACACCTGCAACATTTGCTTCTTCAAACAAAAAGCCATGCACTTGTAGACATCGTGGAAAGGGATCCGCGACCCACTTTGGAGTCTGTTCGGAGTCGCCACCAACATAGGGTCTTTTACAGGAGGGGTTGGGTGCCTACCTCCTTTCCAGGGGAAAGGGGGGATACGGGCTTTTTGGGGCCTGGGCTAGGCACTTGGGCCTAAGGTTGACTCTCTGACTGGTCTGGTTTTCAGGGATTTGGGTAAGCTGTTTGGTTGCAATTAGGGAAGGTGTTAGGCACCCCAATTACCCACCTTTTTAGGGTGGCTCATCTAACCTAGCAACTTTCAAGTGTCACTAAACGACAGTGTGTGATATGTTTATTTTATTTTATTAGTCTGCACCACCCTTGAAGTGTGATCATTGCAGTCGCACCTGAGACAATCTCTAGCTACCTACATACCCGATCTATATGGTTCTGTGATCCTATGGTTTTGTCGGGATTAGATTGCATGTAGTTCTGATGGTTTGTAAGTTTCGGTAATCAAGTATGTTTGACTATGAGACTGATTCAGGGTAGGTTCATTTTTTGGTTTTTATACACTTACAAAGTACTTCCTGCTACTGAAACATGTTAGTAAAAGGGGGTCAAGACTATATTATACCAATTTGAGTGTTTTATGAACCTAATTGGGCTATAGCCGAGTCTCAGGGTCTTTAGGTCGTGAACCAATACGACATGACCCTAGGGTTAGGTGGAGACTTAAAAAGTTTGGAAGGATTGAAAGGCATTAGTTGGGTCGGGTTATTCAGTCGGATCGCACTGACGTAGCAGCCATGATGACAACATTGTCTCCCATGTAAAATTCAGGTGTTTGGATACTTAGATGTTTGATGTTGGATTTGGTCTATGTTCAAAAGTTTAGAGAAGGGTTTTGGAAGTTAGAAGGGGGGTTTCTTATGGTTCTGGATTTGTGGGGTTTCATTCCCCCTTTTGATTTATTGGAAAAGGGCAAGATTGAAATTTTCCAATCAGTACACCTGATCTTCATGTGTACGTCTAATCTTCGAGTACGCTTGATCTTCACAGTGAAGTGATTTCAGGTGTACTATCCCAGATAGACCCCACTTAGTCATTTCAGTAAAATCAAGGGTTTGAAAGTCAAAATTAAGGGTTTCCAGGGGTCGGTGGTGTTAGGTCCATGTATTGTCAATGTCCACACACAAAACAAAGTGTGTATATGTAATGATCATATTGTATAGGACTTTTGTATGTAACGTATGTACTTATGTAAGTCCATGAAGTGAGTCCGAAAAAGTGCCAAGAAGATGGACTCAAAGTAGGAATGACTATACCAAAGAGACTCAAGCATCATGGAAGAAACCAAAGTTTTAAGTGCAAGCTACCTTAAGGAAGCCAACACATCCGTTCCAAGCATAAAAAGGTAAATCAAGTATATGAGACCAAATGATAGGTGTATATGTGCTCATGAAACCCCGAGACCATGGTTGACCCTAGGATCACTTAGAAGACTTAATTATGGTCTAATTAAAATGTATAAAGAGCCCAATGCTCAAAAAATGAAAAGGGATCACTAGGGATCACTACAAGGGTGTGTTGATTTTATTAATAGTCAACTACTAACTATTATGAGATACATCAACAAGACCTTACCTCTAGTGTCTTCGGTAGAGGTGACTTTGCACTTGGTGTCTCCGGCGAAAGCTTTCATGTCCAGTGTCTTCAACGAACGTACATAAATGATGGAAATGGTAAAAATGGTAGTAGTGCTCAACATCTCAATAGGTAAATATAACTAAGGTCTTCACACCCAATGTAGAGAGCTCTCAATGAGATTTGCCAAGTTGAGCTCTTGCTCTCTAATGCTCCTTGATAGATTCAAGGGCTATTCTTCAAGTCTTTGACGATGATTGATCCAATCTTTTGCTCCCAAGACTTGGTTTCTATCATCTTTGATGATTTTACTATCTAACTTAATAACACCTCATGTAAAGAGGGTTTTCAAATGATTTTCATGAATGAAATGTTTAATTTGACGTAGAGGAGTAGTGGGAGAGTTCTTGAATCATTTGGGATATGTCCCAAGATTTTATGGGCAAGCCAAAGCCTTCCCAAGTCCCCAACGGCCAAAAAATAACATTTAAAATTCTGACCGTTGGGACCGCGGTCGACCGCCACAAGTTGCAGTCGACCCCGGTGCCCCTCAGCGGTCAACCGTCGACCACGTTCCTAGGTTTCTAGCATTTACCTCTCAGTAAAACAGCTGTAACTTTCTCTAGAAAACTCATAATCCTTTGCCATTTTTTTGTTGAAAAGTATACTTCTAGATCTTTTCATACATGTATGGATTGTAGTTTAATTCCTACTGAAGTGATCTAAGAAGTCCTTGGAAATTACCTTAAAATATACTAACTTAGACAGCACTAGTCAGCATAGGCACTTCTTCCCTAGTGAGCTATTTTCATTCTTTTGAACATTGGGCTCTTTGTACATTTTAATTAGACCCTAATTAAGTCTTCTAAGTGATCCTAGGGTCAACCATGGTCTTGGGGTTTCGTGAGCATATACACACCTATCATTTGGTCTCATATACCTTATTTACCTTTCTATGCTTGGAAACAGATGTGTTGACTTCCTTGAGGTAGCTTGCACTTGAGACTTGGGTTTCTTTCATGATGCTTGAGTCTCTTTGGTATAGCCATTCCCACTTTGAGTCCATCTTCTTTGCGCTTTTCCAGACTCACTTCATGGACTTATATAAGTATATAAGTTACAAAAGTCATACAATAAAACCACTACATGTACACACTTTGTTTTGTGCATGGACATTGACAATACATGGACCTAACAATCTCCCCCTTTGTCAATTCCATGTCAAAGCAATAAAGTTTACAAAATAAATCCTAGTACATGTATCTACCCCAAGATTCTCTTCATGTCAATTTTTCTCCCCCTTTTTACAAGAGTTGACAAAGGATGGGTCCTCCCACAAGATGTGATGATCTTCCTACAACACATCAAAACAAACATACATTTCTCTAAAAAGTGCATTAATTCATAAAAATATAACTTTAAGCATGAATTAACCAAAAATAGATTTTACTAGTCACAAGTTTAGTCCAATAAAAATTTGTACTATTTAGCGCATGGAGGTGAAGGCATAATTCAAAATGATTTTACTATATGATGTAATTCTCCCCCTTAGAGATATAACTACTGAAATCATATCATTATGCCAAAATGTGAGAAATACTAGTACATGTATAATATGTGATATGTTTAACATGTACTCCCCATAAATGATATCACTCCCCCTAAGTGATATCCCACTTTTGGTGCATTACCATATTCCTCTCTCCCGTCATTCTCTCCCCCTTTGTGTCATGAATTGGCAAGGGAAATGGGAGATGAGATGGACCAACTATCTAGTATAGGTCCAAAGTATGGTAGGATCCATAAGTAAACTAGGGATCCAAAAACTATGACCAATATAGATATGTATATTAAGTACAAGTATCCATGCATATAGCTAGTGATATGTGCTAATGAAAATGCATATACAAGATAGGTCAACAAGGCATGAGTGACATATAAAGATGTGCTAAATAAGTCCAATATGTTACTAGTGATCTAAAAGATATGTAAGTATGCTAAAGATCACTAAGAGCAGTCAATAGATGTGTCAAGTAATGGATATATGCTCATGTATGCTATAGTGACTAGGAAACATGTATACATGTGTATAAATGTGCCAATACAAAAGCAATCCCAACATGATCTAAATATAAGCAAGTAAGCATAAAAGTCACACATATGATTATCATAGCCCATATGCTTAACCAATGGATTCCAAGAATATGAATTGTCTTTTGCCTATTATAGTTCTACATGGTCTTGCCTTTTGATCATTTCTTTTAGAATTATACTAATCCTCTTATGAGGATTCGATCAAATCCAAACCATCTAAGGTATTATTTTACCTTAGTGAGCTGGGAACAAGTGAGGCCTAGACTCCTTTTGGTTTATCTTTCAAGATTTTAATCCATTGAGTCTCTTTCACCACTCATCCTTTATATGTCTAACCATTCCATAATTGTGGCATATGACTTGAGACCCTCTAAGAAAGTGTGATTGTTCTAGGCATCTCATTTTTCTTCTCTTGTTAGATGGGTATTTCCCTTGTTTAACTACTTGGTCTTTTATCTTTTTAGGTCTTCTAATTTTTCATGGCGGTTATACCAAGTTTATATGCCCTTTTTGACAATCTTTGTACATAGGATTGTCAACTTTGGTCAATCTAGGCAAATATTTGACTATTCCTTTTCTATTTAACCTAGATAGGTCTCTAAAGTTGATGTGACCTAACATTTAATGCCAAAGATTAGTCTCATCCTTTTGAGACATAAGACAAGCATCCAACTCATACTTGTTAGGTTCTATGATATAGCAACTATCGCTTGTCCTTAACCCTCTGACAAGGATTTCATCACTTCCCTTGTCCATCCATATCCTTTGCTGATTAGATTATTCTTTTGGTAATGTTTCCATCACTAAATACAACACTCTCACCTTGAGTTTCCTCAATATTGACAAACAATAACCTATCTCTAGTCAAGTGTCTAGAGCACACTCTCAAGATACCACCTTGATGTGCTCCCGACTTTTACAGCTATATGGATGACTAAGCATATTAGCACATTCTCTCTAACCCATTTTTTCTTAAGAGTTTTTCATTTTAGTTCAAGAAACTCTCTCTTAAGAAGTTTTAAGTTTAGAAGTAGAGAAGCTCAATAATTTCTTAAAGTATTCTCAAGAGGTATATTAGTAATGTCTCTAAGCCTTCTAAATCATTGGGCTTGATAGAAGTGAGATCACTCACTCTTTTTGACAAAAAAGGTGCAAAATGAAAAAAAATATATATATATAGTCATTGCAGCATACTGCGATCAACCACGGTACCCCTCCGCAGTCACCCACCCATGGTCGCAGTCGACCTAGGCCAAAGGACCCAAGACCTATCTTTTAGTCTTTCTTAGGGTGGTCACCCGCGGTACCATGCGATCAACCGCCAGGTATGCCCGCGGTCGACCGAGGTGCCCTATTTCCCTTAGGTTCATTTATTATCATCAATACCTAGGGGCTTCTACTAGGTGAGGAGGTTAATACCAAGGGTCTTGTATATGGGCAACCTTTTACACAAAAATTTTTGGGCCTTGCTAGGCTCCTGATGCTTGGCATACTTAGAGGTTTGCTTAAGAACATTGTCTTGTTTTGGGGCTAGATCCTTCTCCTTTTGAAGGTCTTCTATTTTCAATATATTAAAAATAATTCCTCCTATTAACAATTTTTCCTTTATATGTTTTTCTTGAAGTTTGGTATTTTTGGGATTTAATGTCACTCATCCTACAATCACTTTTGATGTGTCCTTCTAGACCATAACGTAAAGATTCGTCTTCTAGGGATATGTGGTTGTGATTGTCTCATGTGAGGATAATTGAGTTCTTCTAAGGTCATTGGATTGGTGATGTTTCATCCTAGAATATTGAGTATGAGGATTAAGGTTGTTCTTCTAGTTTGCCCTTTGGGATCTCTTAGAGATAAAGGAATTTTCTAGAAATCCTCTAGAGGAATAAGCCATATTGGCTTGAAAGTTATTCCATACTACCTTGGCAAAGGAATATGGTTAAGGTTTTGATTTCCCAAACACCTCACCTTGTTTCAAAGGTGCCTTGCCCTTTAATGTGTTTTCCTTCCTCTTAGCCTTATGAAACCTTTGTGATGGTTCTTGAGAATACACTTTCTCCTTGCCTTTATGGGAGGCTTATGCAATAGCCTCAAAGACATTTTTAGTCTTTTGTACGGAGAAAGTGTGATTGACATTAGAATTGTATCCAAGTCATCTCATGTCCCAGTGGTCTCTTTCTATGGAGAGTATCTTCTCAAAATTGACATTTCCTCTTGTCCTTCTCAAGCTCTTTGAATTGCTTGAGATATTTTAAGGACTTTCTTTAATTCTATATCTCTCATATTCATTTCTCCCTTAAATTATTGTTATGAATTGACAATGGAAAAAATATAGATGAACCAAGTAATCTCACTAAACATATAGGTTCGAGATAGGAATTAGACTACAATCCATACATGTATGGAAAGATCTAGAAGTGTACTTTCCAACAAAAAAAATGACGAAGAATTACGAGTTTTCTAGAGAAAGTTACGGTTATTTTATCAAGAGATGTCTGTGCTAGAAACCTGGGAGTGCGGTTACCTGCGAGTAGTGGTGGTCGACCGCCGAGGGGTACCGGGGTTGACCGCAACTCATGGCAGTCAACCGTGGTCCCAACAGTCAGAATTCTGAACATTATTTTTTGGCTGTTGGGGACTTGGAAAGGCTTTGCTCGCCCATAAAATCTTAAGACATGTCCCAAATGATCCAAGAACTCTCCCACCACTCCCCTATGTCAAATTAAACATTTCATTCATGAAAATCATTTAAAAACCCTCTTTACATGAGGTGTTCTTAAGCTAGATAGTAAAATCATCAAAGAGGAGAGCAACCAAGTCTTGTGAGTGAAAGATTGGATCAATCATCCTCCAAGACTTGAAGCATATCCCTTGAATTTATCAAAGAGCATTAAAGAGCAAGAGCTCAACTTAGCAAATCTCATTGAGAGCTCTCTACATTGGGTGTAAAGACCTTAGTTATATTTACCTATTGAGAGGCCACCGCTACCATTCTTACCATTTCCATTACTTGTGTACGTCTGTTGGAGACACCAGATGTGGAAGCTTTCACCGAAGACATCGAAAGCCATATTAGGAGTTCGCCAGAGACACCGAACTCACTAGCATTTGCCGGAGACACCAAGTGCAAAGTCAACTCTACTGGAGACACTAGAGGTAAGGTCTTGTTGATCTACCTTGTAATAGTTAGTAGTTAACTATTAATAAAATCAACATGCCCTTGGAGTGGGCATTAGAGAGTGGAAGAAGGCCCATGTGCCAAACCACTATAAACATTTGTGTCTTAATATTGCATGCTTTTTTATTGTCCTTTAATTTGCATATCATAAACAAGCACAAATATATAGGCCTTAGTTGAATTTGCAAATTAAATTAATTGAGCACACTTGCATACTTGGTTTGCTATTCATAGAGAATTGATCACCTAAGTGTTTAGGTTTATATTGATCATGCTAAATTGCCTAACACACTAAACACACACAAGCATCTAGGCTTTAGTGAAGTTGCAAATTGGTTAATCTATCATTTAAGTTTAATTGAACATCTTGTGAAGTATTTTGAATTTGCAATTCATTATTTTTATCACTTTAGGACTTTACTCAAAGCACTAAACTTAAGTGATCATGTTGTAGAGAAATTGGTAGTGACTCTAACTAAAGTTAATATAAAAGGATTAATCAAGCAACCTTAGGGAACTTATCAACCCTATTCCCACTCTACTATAGGTAACACTATAATGCATGACAGAGCCTCGTGGTCTATGTTATGTTCATAGAGAGTTGATTTACTAACTAAAAGAATTATGTTGCATCTTTAATTGAATTAAAATAAATCATAAGAGGGTAAAGAAATTAACTTGAAAGAACCGAAAAAATTGTAGATATCCTATTCACCCCCCTCTAGGAATTTCAAGTGAGTCTTTTCATGTCATGGGGTACATGGGACAGAAAGACAAGGTTTTTAGGTTAGTACGCCTGATCTCAGGTTGTACACCTAGAATAAGTTGTACGTCTTAATTTTAACTAGATTAAAATTCAGCTGAATGTTGGACAGTCTGCACTCAAACGGGCATATTTCTCTCCATACAACTCGGAATTGAGCGTAGTTAGTCTCTTTGGAAAGCTAAGAGAAAGATCTTTCCAGCAAGGTATAATGAGCATAGTTTTATAGTACACTTGAAATAGGCTATATGCCTAAACTTTAAATACGCCTGAACTCCATGGAGGTGAGAGTTTAGGCGTATTAGTTCTGAGTCAAAAACCAACAGCCTATTTTTTGGGATTTTGCACCATAAAAAATGGTCCAACAGCCTAGTGAACTCTCATTAAAATTTTAGCTCTATTGGACAAAGGTGGACCCTGTTTGGAATTTTTTAAGGTGTGGGTTATGTACAGCTCAGCACAGAATTTAACAAAAACAGCAGATTATAGAGCCCATTATGAGAGTTATACACATGGGATTGGGCCTAAATTTGGTAGAGAACAAGACTATCATGTTATGAAGCTAATGTAAAAATTTAAGAGAAAAAGGATATATACACAAGAAATTATTAAGAAAACAAGATGAATGATTAAATTTAAAACAGACTAATATCAACAAAATTTTAATCCATAATAAATTATAGTAAAATACCCTAAACTTAATAAAATGAATTACAAAAATTAATTTAACTTTATAAATTATTTGGATAATACATAGAATAAGAATTGATCAAGAAAACATTTTATAGACAAAACTAAAATTCCGGCATTCCCCACTGTTCAATCTAGACAAGGGGGAACACCCATTTTTAGTGAGAAAGTGGGACCTATCTCAGGGGTCAAATGATATGATTTATGGCTCAAATTTGGTGGGTTGATAAATAACTATATCAGTGATTTTTAGTTCAAATTTGGGGCTCCAAATTCAAAGTGGGGAGGGACTTATGGGCACCATAGTATCTTCAAAAATAAAGCTGAAAAATGGGAGATAGGCTTGTCTCCCCTATGTCCCCACTATGGGGCTACTTAATTGGGTTTAGGGGTGGGTTGATCACAGTAAGAGGGGTCCAAGGAGACAAGAAAATAAAGAGGGGGAGGGTACTTACCTAGGAACAAAGCTTTCCTTTCTTTCTTTCTCTTTTCTTCTTCCCTTTTCTCTCTTATTTTCTCTCTTTCTTTCTCTTCTCTCTTTTCTTTTCTTTCTTTTCTAATTTTTTTTGTTAGATCTCTTCCTCCCTTTGTTTGGACGAAATGGGGGTATTTATAGGTGGGATGGAGTGGGGTAAGGTGGAGAGGATAAGGTTTCTGGGAGTGAGGTGGTTAGTGGAGGTGAGGAGGTGGAAATGGGTGGAGGGGAAGGGAGGCGAGGTGGCTGGTTCTGGTGGCTAGGAGGTGATTGGCCATGGTAAGGAGGTGGGGAATATGTAAAGGAGAAGATGGGTGAGGTGTCCCCTTCTAGAAGTTTTCATGGTGGTGGGGTGGAATATGTGGATGAGGGTGAAGAGGTGGGCCCTCCTGCCACATGTAGGAAGGAGATAGGGTGTGAGGGAGAAAGTGGGGCCCATGGGGAGGGGTGTATGGCTAAAGGGGGTGGTCCCTAGATGTCCACCATCCATTTGGAATATTCTAAATAGGGGTGTAGGGTTTAAAAGAAAATTCATGGGTATTTTGGGTAAAACATTTTTCGCATCTCTCGGACACTCTTGCCGTAACGCAGCTGATGGAATCAGAATCGGATGAGTTAGTGGGTCAAAACTGGCTCCGAATGTGCCCGAACTGGCTCGTACCAGTGAAGAAGGGGCAAAAGGGTAAAATTGATTTTCAAAATCTTCATATAAAAGATAGACCTTAAGATTGTGAGCCATAGGCTCTGACTGTCTGCAAATCAGATGCCTGAGCCGAAAGTTATGTCCAAAACCTAGAATTGTCCTACAACAAACTCCGCTTGGACCTGCGACTGGTTTTTTCTGGGTTTAAGTGGGGTGTGATTGTACTCATGGTTGTTTAGGTCTTAGATTTTCGATGCCATGGGGCCTGACAGAAAGAGAATCTGATCCTTAGTGAATTTTTAGGAGATTTTCAAAGGAAGGTTACCTAATCGAGAATGTACCCCAAGTTGGTGAAGAATTGAGTCAACGAGTCATGCTGGGTTTGTGAAAGGGTTTCTCTATTTCGGGCATTTATCGAAGATCTTGAATATCCTGAAAGAATGAGCCTGACCTTGAAGGATTTGGACTTTCAGAGAGTTTTCAAGGGCTCACCGAGTGTCCATGGCTGATATAGATGAATTTGCTGTATTTTGGGGATAGATTTGGGCAATTAGGGGGCATTATGCCATTTGGGGTTTTTCTTGAGAGGATTTAGGGCTTACCAAAGTGTGGCCACAAACCGGTTGAGTTTCTGACTTGTGTCGGGCCCTCAAGGTTTTACCGAAGGTTCGATTTTGGGGAAAAATGATTATTTTAAGAGTGTGGGGGTAAAATGGTAATTTTATTATCCTTTTATGCCTCAATATGGGAATGTTGATGAAGGCTAAAGAATCCTGAAAAAATGGGCTTCATAACCCGTAGTTTGAGGTCTTTTGAGGGGTAGGGGCAAAATGATCATTTGCCAGCCTTTTGGGTTTTTAGTGCTGAGGCCTTGTGAAAGTTCTTAAAATCTAGATGTCTTTATTGTGGACAGTAATGGAGAAAGTGGGTTCAAATGGGCTTAGATTTGAACTTCTAAGGTGTAGGGGTAAAATGGTAATTTGCCAGCCTTTTGATGCTTCAATGTGGGAAGGCTTATGAAGGTTGAAAAATTTAAAATGTCTTTGTTATAATAGAGATGTTAAAAATTTAGGTTTAATAGGGCTCGATTTGAACTTTTGAGGGTGCATGGGTAAAATGGTAATTTATCAGCCTTTCAATGCTTCAATGTGAGAAGGCTTGTGAAGGTTGGAAAATTCAAAATGTCTTTGTTATAGTAGAGATGTTGGAAAGTTTGGTATAGTAGGGCTTGATTTGAACTTCTGAGGGTGCAGGGGTAAAATGATAATTTGCCAACCTTTTGATGCTTCAATATGGGAAGGCTAAATTTAAAATGTCTTTGTTGTAGCAGAGATGTTGGAAAGTTGGGTTTAATAGTGCTTAATTGGGATTTCTAAAGGTGCAAGGGTAAAAGGGTCATTTACCATCATTTTGATGCTTCAATGTGGGAAGGCTTATGAAGGTTGGCAAATTCAAAGTGAAATAGAGCCAATAGTTTGAAATTTGGACCCTCGTAGTCCAAGGGTGTTTTCTAGAGAGATTGAGGTTTAGTCTGATTAATCCTTGGGTGGAGTTTGGATATTGACATTGCTACGACCAGAGTTTCCTTTAAGAATGCCTAACTATTTGGGGTTAAGGGAGGGTCTAGGATTTGACTTTGTCTCTTGCTATAATGAATCCATTTGACTTCATTAATTAGCCCGAGTCAAAATTTGGGAGCTAACATATGGCAAATGACCACTTTACCCCTATACCTTTAAAAATATTAACTTTAGGCTATTGGACCCATTTTCTGTAAGACTCCTCAGCTTTCATAAGCCTTCCTACATTGAAGCATTAAAGGCTGGGGAAGTTACCATTTTACCCCATATCTCCAAAATCTATCATTTCTCTCAAAATTAGACCCTCGATAAATCCTAGACATTGTCCTCGCCGTCCAAATGACTCAAAGTTAAGTCCTCTACCATCCCATCCGAATCATCTACAAGACTGTCTAAAGAATCAAGATATCTAGAAAACCCAAAAAAACCCGTCTCAATGTTTCCTCAAACCATTGAAAAACAATTTTGGCCATATTTGACCTTCTATAGGTCCCCGAAAGACATCCAGACAGCCAAATTAAGATCAGTCAAAAGCCAATTCTTTATTTTTTCCTAGACTTCAAAGCTAGCCATCAAACTTAAGTATTGTTAAGACCGTTGTACACCAATTTCTCCAATCTCCCCAAAATAAGTCCAATCATTTTGTAGCAAATGATGGACCTTCGGTAAACCTTTGAAAGCTCATCATCTATCAGAAACTGAGCTAATCAATGGCCCCATCTTGGCAAGCCCAAAGTCTCTCGAGAAAATCCACATCGAGACTTCCAAGAGACCCATTATACCCTAATTACCCCATTCTCTCTCATATTACAGTAGAACCACTTCTATCAGCCTTGGACACTCGATGAGCCTTTGAGAACTCTCTAAGAATCTAAATGCCTCAAGGTTAGGCCCATTTTCTCTTAAATTTTGATATCTTCAATAAACACCCTGATAGGCAAGTCAATCCACAAATCAAACACAACCCAATTTCCTAGTTCTTCACAAATCCAGGGTGTATCTTTTGGCCAAGTGACCTTCCTTCGAGAGCCTCCTAAAAATTCATCGAGAATCAAATTGTTAGCCTGTCAAGTCCTGTGGACTCATAGTTTTGAGACCTACAAATGTCGTGATCCCAATGTTTCCATCTAAGACCAAGGAAAAATTTGCCTCAATTCCATAGGAAGTTCGGTCCAAGACAAATTAGGGTTTGAGATGTAGATTCTGACTAGAGTATCAGTTTTGTGAATAGTCAGAGACTGTGTCTTACAAAATTTGAAGGTCATCTTATCATGATTTTAAAAATCAATTTTACTATTTTACCCTTCTTGTATAGGTACGAGTCATTTTAGAGCTGTTCAAAATCAATTTTGACGCATTTACCCCTCTCTGAATCCAATTCTAACAGTTGCGTTGTGACCAGAGCATCCGAGAGATGCAAAAAACTTATAAACCTCAAAACATTCAAAGTTATGGAACCTAGAAAGCACACTCAGATAGTAAAAGGATAAAATCTAGAAAGTAGTTGATATTTTTTAGAAAAGGCAATCATTGCTTTTCTTTAAAAACCCTATTTTCCTAAAATACCCCCAAAAAAATTTTTAACCCTAAGCCCCTCATCTAGAATATTCCACATGAAGGGCATATACCTTAGGGACCACTACCCTAATACCTACACCCCTCTCCCAACTCCACACCCTATCCACATGTTCCCATGGGCCCCACCTCTTTTCCTCTTGGCCCCAGCACCTTATCCACCACCTCATTCATCTCCTTCCACACACACCCACCTCCTCATGAGAACCACACAGCCGTCCCCCCTTTAGCCACCTCCCCTCCCTTCTTGAACCTTCCTTCCACTATCTCACCATCCCTCCCCTTCACCCATTCTTCCAATGACACAGATGCCTGTGTCATCCCCATGGCTCCTCATGCCTTGGTCCCCACCTATAAATACCCCCCTTAATTCGTTCAAGGAGGGGGAGAGAGAGAATTCTGAGAAAAATATCCCCAAGAAAGAAAGAGAAAAAGAAAAGAAAGAAGAGAAAGAAAGGGAAGAAAAGTTCAGCCCAGGTTGGTGCCCTCCCCTTTTCCTTAATGTTTAAATCCTCTATACTGTAAGGGACCCATCCCTAATCTCATAAAAGTAACCCCTATGTGGGACATAGGGGAGACAAGCCTGTCTCCCTTTTTTAGCTTTATTTTTTGAACAACCTAGGGTACAGTAACCATAAGTCCCTACAAACTTGGAGTTTGGAGCTAAACTTTTAACTGAAAGTCACTAACATAGTGACGTAGATTGTACCCACCAAATTTAAGCCACATGTGACTTTCATTAAACCCCCGAACTAGACCCCACTTTTTCACTGTACAAGTGTAAACAAACATTGTTCAGACAGAGTAATGTAAGGTCCACGAATTTTATTTTTGTCTGTAAAATCTATTCTTGAGTGATTTCTATTATACATATTAGCTAACTAAGTTTATGATATTTTATCATAATTTCTTTCAAATTGAATTTCTGTTGTCTCTGTTATGTGTTAAATTTAGTCGTCATGCTTGTTTGCTAAATATATCCTAAAGTAGTTGTTGGTTTGTTTTAATATTTTCACAATAGCTTCCTTATGTTGTCTATATGTTCTCTGCAAAATTTGGGCTTAACCCTATGGGTATAGCCCCTGAAATGGGTCCCACAACCCATTAATTTTGTACTGTGTAAAATTTTCCATGATTTACATACTTTAAAAATTCATAAAATAGTCTACACCCATCCAATGGGGTTGAAAATTTATAGAGAGTTCACTAGGGTATAAACCTAATGATCTACAAAATTTCAGGTCTATTAAACCCTTTTAATACCACAAAACCTTAAAAAACAGATTGTTGGTTTCTGACTCAGAACCAGTATGCCTGAATTTTAATTCAATTAAAGTTCAGGTGTATAGCCTAATTTCAGGTATACATCACACTGGCTCATTATACCTTGCTGGAAAGATCTCTCTCTCGATTTTCCAAACAAACCAACCATGCTCGATTTTGAGTTTTATGAAGAGAGATATGTTCCTTTGAGTGCAAACTATCCAAAATAAGCCTGAACTTTAATTCTATTACAGTTCAGGCATATACACACAATAGTTCAGGCGTACTACCTATTTCAAGTGTACAAAATAGTACATCAGCCATGCTAATTGTACTTTGTTAGAAAGATTTCTCTCTCTCTCTCAACTTTTCAAATAAACCAACAACACTCAATTCTAAGTTTTGTGAAGAGATATATGTCCATTTGAATGCGGACTGTCTAGAGTACACCTAAATTTTAATCTAATTAAAATTCAGGCATACACACTGAGTTAAGGTGTACTACCTATATTTCAGGCATATGAACAATACATAACCCCTACTCATTATAATTTGTTGGAAAGATCTCTCTCTTAGCTTTCCAAATAGACCAACCACACTCGATTTCAAGTTCTACAGAGAGAGATATGTCCGTTTAAGTGCAAGTTGTCCAATGTATGCCTAAATCTTAATACTGTTAAAGATTAGGCTTATGAAGTTTAGGCATTCAAACTTGAGATCAGGCGAACTAACCTAAAAACCTTATTTTTTCCATCCTTATATGCCCCTTGGCATATAAAGACCCACAGACCCTTCGAAAGACTTCTAGACTCTTGGTTTTATTAAAACAACCAAGTGGGGTCCATTGGGGGACAGTATACCTGAACTCACATCACTGCGAAAGATCAGGTGTACTTACATATATATAGAAATTAGGCGTACTACCTAGGAAATTCTAATTTTACCCTTTCTGATAAATCAGAAGGTGGGGATGAAGCCCTACACTTCCAGAATCATAGGAAACCCTGTTCCATCCTCCAGAATCCTTGTATAGCCATTAAACATAGACTAAGTCCAATATCAAGCATGTAGGTGTTTAAAACTTGAGTTTTACTTGGGAGACAATGTTGGTGTCATGGCTGCTACGTTAGCGTGATCTGACTGCGTAACCCCACCCAATCACTGCCTTTTAATCCTTCCCAATTTTTTATAGTCTCCACCTTACTGTAGGGTCATATTGTATTTGTTCATGACCCAAAGACCATGACACTTATCCATAGTCCAATTAAGTCCCTAAAATACTCACATAGGTATAAACATAGTCTTGACCCCCTTTCATGAACGTATTTCAGCAACAAGGAGTACTCTGTAAGTATATAAATACACTAAAAATGATCAACACCCAATCACTCTCACAATTAGACGTATTTGACTACCGAGAATTACACCCACAACAAACCCCCAGAACTACATATAGTTTAATCTCGACAAAACCCTAGGAACATTGAACAATATAAGATTAGGTATGTAGGCAGGTTGAGACTGTCTTAAGTGCAATTGCAATGATCACACCAAGGGAGTAGTCCAGACCAATCAAAATCAAAAAAACATTACCCATTCATTTTCTCTTACTACACTTGGAAGTTGTTAGGTTAAAGGAGTCACCCTAAAAGGGTGGGTAATTTAGGTGCCTAACACCTTTCCCAATTGTAACCTAACAGCTTACCCGAATCCCTAAAAAACCAGACTAGCCTGAGAGTCAACCCTAAGCCAAGTCCCTAACCCGGACAACAAAGTCCACAATCCTTCTTTCCCCTAGAAAGGAGGCAGACGTCTAGCTCGGTCTGTAAAAAACCGAGTTGGTGGTGACTCCAAACCAAACACCTAGGCTAACCCAAGTTGGCTAAACACGGTTCCCCAAAGTGAGGCGAGTAAACCACCTAATCTTGCTACGATACCCACACTTATATTGGAGATGATTGGCATGTATTTCGGGGGAAATAGGCAATGTGTGTTGGAAATATATATCCTAACAAAGCCATTCACATAAAATATAAGCATGATTAATTAATTATTTAATTAATATTCTATCATCACAAGAATTTGTTT